>PVJX010024207.1:0-28386 GCA_004027295.1 Dolichotis patagonum | reverse complement strand
AACCTAATGCTTGTATGTTTTGATCGACTTTATTAATGTAAAGCTGGTAGTCAGAGCAACTATTTAGAAGACAACAGTATGCAATATAGTAACTGGTAGATTCCTTACTGTTTTATTTTTGAAATCCAATATTGTCTTCTCACTATTTTATTTTGTTTCCTTTTATTGTTCTATTCTATTCCCTTTAAAATAAAAAAAATATGCCTAATATGATACAAACTAGCCTGCATAAAAATAGAAGCACACTAATTCCCTCCCCTGAATAGAAGGCAAACTTATTCTTTGGGTGATACTTATTTTTAACATTCCATAACAGTGTAAAATAGATTTAACAAAATTTAAGAGCTAGTATTAATTCTAATTGACATTGCATTACAAATGAAGCATACTCACAAAGTAGGAGAGAACAATTATGACCCTTGTCTGTAACAAGGGTGACAAGGGTCTGTAACTGGTTACAATTTTGTAGCTGGTATTTATGACTAACCTTCTTCTGCTACCCATTTTGTTTTCCCTTGGTCTTCAGCAATACCTCAGCATGTCTTGGTTCTTTCCCTGGTGGATAACAAATACCTTCATTTTCTTTTCCTTTTTTTCTTTCTTATTTTGGATTTTACAGTATCTTACTGTATTTTTTACATTAGATATTCTTGGTATATTTTAGACACACATAATAATCACATTCATTATAGAGAATTTGTATCTATCCATAGTACAACTTGTTTTTTCCCCATTCCCCTATCCTCCCTTCAAAGTCTCCTCCCCTCCTTGGCTACAAAGCTTTGTTTCCATGTTTTTCTTCTTTGCTCTTTTTGTGTTTTGCTTCACCTTTCTTTCTCCCCTCATTTTCCCTTCCCCATTGAACATTTTCCTCCAGTTTAAAAAATATTTTGGTTTAAATTTGCATATTCAGAGAAATAATGTGATATTCACATGTGTGTGTCTATTTCACTTTAGAGTATGTCTCAAGCATATCCTTCTTTATGGCAGAGTAGTAGTACTCCACTGTATAAAAAACTCACATCATTAGTCATTTACCAGTTGATGGACATTTGAGTTGTTTCCAACATTTGGCTATTACAATCTGTGCCACTATAAATATGGATGTGCATATGTCACCATGGTATGATACTTTTAATTTTATTGAGAAGATACTCAGGAGGGAAAGGGCTGGGTCAAACAGAACCTCTAATCCTAATTTTTTGGGGAATCTCCACACTGATTTCCACAGTGGCTGACCAGCCTACACTCCCACCAACAAAGGAGAAGGGTTTCTTTTCCCCCCACAGCTTCACCAGCATTTGTTATTGGTAAATTTCTTGATAACAGCCATTCTTTCCAAGGTGAGATGAAAACTGAGTGCTGTTTTAATTTGCATTTCTCGAATGATCAGTGATGTTGAACATTTTTAAATATATGTATCTGCCATTTGTATTTCTCAATCTGATAAGTGCATGTTCATTTCAGATTCCATTTTTTTTGATTGGTTCTTTAAATTAGGGAGGTCTGGGGTGTTTTTTGTTTTTTGTTTTTTGAGTTCATGATAGGTTCTCAATAGTAATCCTTTGCCTGAGGAACAGCTGGAAAACATTTTGCCCACATTATAGATTGTCTCTTCACTCTGTTGGTAATTTCTTTGCTGTGCAAAAGCTATTTAATAAGATGAGATCCTGATTGTTGGTTCTTTGTGATAGATCCTGTGTGATCAAGGTTTTATTCATGAAGTCTTTGCTTATACAAATCTCTTCAAGAGTTTCACTTATTCTATCTTCCAGCAGATTCAATGTTTCTGTTTTAATATTTATAACCTTGATCCATTCCAAATTTAGTTTAGTGCATTGTGAAAGATATGTGTCCAATTTTAATTTTTGCGTGTACAGAACCAATTTTTCAAGCACCATTCATTAAAGAGGTTCTTTCTTTCAGTGAATGTGTTTGGCACCTTTGCTCTCCTCTAGTTGCTCTGGCTAGTGTTTCTAGCACTGTATTGAATAGGAGTGATGATAGTGGACATCCTTGTCTTGTACTTGATTTTAGAGTAAAAATTTGAGGTTTTATCCATATAGCATGATGTTGGCTTTTAGTTTATCATAGATGGTTTTTATCAGACTGAGGAAAGATAATCTATTCTGATTTTCTGTAGTTTTTAATATGAATGACTGTTGGACATTATAAAAATATTTTTCTGCATCTATTAAGATGATCATGCAATTTTTGTCTTTGACTCTGTTGATATGGTGTATTATATTTATTGATCTGCATATGTTGAAATATTCCTGCAGTCCAGGGATGAATCCCACTTGATCATGGTGTACAATCTTCTTCATGATTTTCTGCATTCTATTTGCCAACATCTTATTGAGGATTTTTGCATCTATGTTAATTTGGGAGATTGGCCTGTAATCCTTTTTCTTAGTGGGGTCCTTCTCCAGTTTTGGTATCAGGGTAATGCTTCCTTCCAGGAATGAATTTGGGAGTATTTCATCCCTTCTATTTCATTAGAGTTTGAGAAGTAGTGGTATTAGATCTTATCTAAGTGTCTTGTAGAATTCAGCAGTAAGTTTATCAGGGCCTGAGATTTTCTTTATTGGTAGGTGTTGTGATTTATTTAAATGCTCCACACACCAAAGCTTCACACAATCATGGAGGTGACTGAATCTAACATTTGTAATTTTCTCTTTGTCTAGCACTGGGATTGATGGTGTGAGTGCTGCACCCACCCAGGGGCAAATAGCCAGCATAAAATATAGGGGAGGGAAGGAGGCATGATTTCTCCTTTTTTCCCTCTTCACTCTTGTTACTTGCAGCTGCCATGAAATGCTGCCCATTAGCCACCCCATTCTGCCTTGGAGCCAACCGAATATGAACCAAAACTTTCAAAAAATTGTAAGCTAAATAAAACTTTCCTGTCTTCATTTTGGGCACAGGTACTTTGTCTCAACAATGAGAGAAAAATAACCAAGACAGTAGATTGCACTTCTGATTTTATTGACTAATAGTGGTTTATTTAGGATTTTTGTGTTTTCTTGATTCAGTTTTGGTAATTCATATGTATTTAGGAATCCTTCCATTTCTTCTGCATTTTCTCTCTCATTTAAACACAAGTTTTCAAAGTATGTACAGGTGATCTTTTGAATTTCTGCAAGGTCTATTGTGATTTCACTATTTTCATTCCTAATTGCATGAATTTGAGTCTTTTGTTTCCTTTTTTGACAAGGTTGGATAAGGGTTTGTCAAGTTTATGTAATCTTTCAAAGAATCAACTCTATTGATTCTTTGTATTTTTAGTCTGAAATGCATTAATTCCCTCACATAAGGTTTTGGCTTAATATTCTTTCCTTTTTCTAGAAATTTGAGGTTCACCATTAAGTTGTTTGTGTTTGCTCTGTTTTTCTGCCATAGGTATTTACTGCTGTAAGTTTCCCTCTTAGAATTGCTTTCATGTGTTGTGTAGGTTCTTGTATATTGCACCTGCATTTTAATTTAGTTGTAGATACTGTTTAATTTCTTCTGTGACCCATTGGTTGTTCAGGAGGGTGCTATTTAATTTTCTTTGTTTTTTCTTTTTTAAACTTTTATTTAAAGAGAAAAAAAACCAACAAAACAAAATAGAAAATAGGGTAGTAACAATACAGAATTCCAAAGGAAAAAAAGAAAAGAAAAAAACACGAAGAACTCACTACTTGATAAATTATATGCTGTCATCTTAGAAATAGTTGTCCAAGTTACAAAATTAAAGCATACAAAGTAGACATTCAAAAAGTGAGACTGTTTACAGTTCTGCTCAACCATCGAACAGAAAGAGTAATGTGGTCATCTATCTTACACACTTAAACATACATACAGTTATATCCTTTAGAGTACTTTCTTTCTTTTTTTTTCATTTTATTTTAAAGAGAATAAGACAAAAGAGGTCAGTACAGAGCAGATCAGAACCAGACAACATAGGCAACACAATAGTTAACATTAAGACAACTGGACATTAACAATAGCTATCACAATATATCTTTCTCTGCTATAGTTGAGCATAGTTTCAAATACAATAATATCAAACATACCAAAAAAGTATAAAACCATTCAAAGAGTGAAAGAATTACAGGGCATTCTGAATCGAATAACAGAGAATGATCAATGGGTACTATAATATCTCATTTTTGATAGAAAAATTTTGTTTATACATTCACACATATACAAATCCCAATAAGACACAATGTGATAGATAGAACCAATGGAAATAGAAGAATAGAAGCTTAGCAGGACTTCTAAGAAGGACAGTATTAAAATCGCAATAGCTGTCATAATGTTTTGTTCTCTTCAAACAGCTGTTCATCGCAGCACGTATAATAAAGTCAAACAAAACAGGATAAAACCATTCCAACTGATGAATGAAAACATTGAAAGTCTTTAAAGCTATGAGATGGGGACTCATGATTACCATAAAAACTTATATACTCTTACCAACTCTCATACTACGGAGACTATATGGTATTTACACATGTGAGTTTGGTTGATTTTGCTTATAAGTATGGTCTAAAGTCACGTCCATTTATTTATAAATATCTCAATGTGATCATTCTTTATAGCTGAGTAGTACTCCACTGTATAGAAATACCAGAACTTTTTTATCCATTCCTCAGTTGATGGGCACTTAGGTTGTTTCCAAGATCTGGCTATTACAAATTGTGCTGCTATAAACATGGGTGCACATATATCACTGTGGTATGATGTTTTCAGATATTCTGGGAATATGCCTAGAAGTGGAATAGCTGGGTCAAATGGGACCTCCAGACACAGCTTTTTGAGGAATCTCCAGACTGACCTCCACAGTGGTGGTACCAGTCTAAACTCCCACCAACAGTGCAAAAGAGTTCCTTTTTCCCCACAGCCTCTCCAACACTTGTTGTTGGTAGTGTTTTCTATCTTGGCCAATCTTTCTGGAGTGAAATGGAATCACAGTGTGGTTTTAATTTGCATTTCTCTAATGACTAATGATGATGAACATTTTTTCATGCATTTATTTGCCATTCGTATTTCTTCATCTGAGAACTGTGTATTCATTTCAGATGCCCATTTTTGGATTGGGTCTTTGAATTTCGAGAGTCTGATTTTTAAAATTCTTTGTAAGTTCTAGACAGAAGTCCTTTGTCTGAGGGACTGTCTATTAAGATTTTATCCCAATTTGTGGGTTTTCTTTTCATTCTGCTGGAAATCTCCTTTGATATGCAGAAACTCTTTAATAAGATGTGGTCCCAGGTATTGATTCTGGGAAGTATTTCCCGTGTAGTTTGATTCTTGTTCATGAATTCTCTTCCTACCACTATATCTTTGAGATTTTTACCCACTTTGTCTTCCAGCAGATTTAGTGTTTCTGTTTTAATATTTAGATCTTTGATCCATTTAGATTTTAATTTAGTACATGGTGATAGGCATGGGTCTAGTTTTAGTCTTCTGCATATGGATAGCCAGTTTTTCCAGACCATTTGTTAAAGAGACTGTCATTCTTCCAGTGAACATGTTTGGCCCCTTTATCAAAGATAAGGTGGTTGAGTGAGTTTGTGGTTGCGGTTGTATCTTCCAGTCTATTCAACTCATCTTCAGGTCTTCCAGTACCATGTTGATTTTATTACAGTAGCTTTGTAGTATAATTTCAAGTCAGGAATTGTGATGCCTCCTGCATTGCCTTTGTTACTTAGAATTGCCTTTGCCATTCTAGGTCTCTTCTGGCTCCAGATGAATTTTAGGAGTGATTTCTCTAGATCTATGAGGTATGTTAGTGGTATTTTGATTGGGATTGCATTGAATCTGTATAGTAATTTTTGGAGAATGGCCATTTTCACAATGTTTATTTTTCCTATCCATGAACAGGGGATGTCTTTCCATTTTCTGAGGTCTTCTTCGATTTCCTTTTTCAGGGTATTATAATTTTCATTGTATAGCTCTTTTACTTCTTTTGTGAGATTAATTCCCAAGTATTTCATTTTTTTGGATGCTAGTGTAAAGGGTGTGGCTTTTCTTATTTCTCTCTCAGTACATTTGTTGTTAGTGTATAGAAATGCTATCGAGTTTTGAGTATTGACATTGTATCTGGCTACATTGCTGAATTTATTTATTATATCTAGCAGTTTTTTCAATGGAGTTTTGGGTGTGTTCTATGTGAAGTATCATGGCATCTGCAAATAATGATAATTTAACTTCCTCTTTTCCTCTCTTTACTGCTTTTATTTCTCTCTCTTGCCTAATTGCTCTGGCTAGTATTTCCAGTACTATGATGAGTAGGAGTGGTGATAGGGCATATCCTTGTCTTGTGCCTGAATTTAAGGTAAAGGGTTTCAGTTCTTGACCATTTAATATGATGCTGGCTGTTGGTTTGTCATAGATGACCTTCTTCATATTTAGGTAAAGACCATCTACTCCAATTCTCTATAAGGTTCTTATCATGAATTAGTGTTGGACTTTATCAAAAGCTTTTTCTGCATCTATAGAGATGATCATGTGGTTCTTCCTTTTGACTCTATTGATATGGTGGATTACATTTATTGATATACATATGTTGAGCCATCCCTGCATTCCTGGGATGAATCCTACTTGTTCAGGGTGAATAATCTTCTTGATGATTTGTTGCATCCTGTTTGCCAATATTTTATTGAGAATTTTTGCATCTATGTTCATTAAGGAGATTGGCCTATAGTTCTCTTTTTCAGTTGGGTCTTTCTCAGGTTTTGGTACTAGAGTAATATTTGTTTCCAGGAATGACTTAGGAAGAATTGCTTCCCTTTCAATTTCATTGAAGAGTTTCAGGAGTGTCTGACTGAAGTCTTCTATGATTTTTTTGTAGAATTTTGCATGGAATCCATCTGGGCCTGGGATCTTCTTTGTAGGCAAGGACTTAATTACATTTTCAATTTCAGTAATAGAAATTGGGTTATTCAGCAGTTTTACGTCTTCCTGATCCAGCTTTGGTAGTTCATATGTATCTAGGAATCTGTCTATTTCTTCTGTGTTATCGAACCTATGAGAGTAGAGGTTTTCAAAATAGGTGTTGGTGATCTTCTGTATTTCTGCTGAGTCTGTAGTAATTTCACCTTTTTCATTCCTTATTGCATGATTTTGAGTTTTTATTTCCTTTTTTTAAATAAGGTTGGCTAATGGTTTATCAATTTTATTTTTTCTTTCAAAGAAACATCTCTTTGATTCATTGATTCTTTGAATTGTTTTCTTAGACTTTATTACATTAATATCTGCTCTGATTTTATAATTTCCTCCCTTCTTTTGGCTTTGGGCTTGGCTTACTCTTGATTTTCTAGATGTTTGAGTTGTAGCATCAGGTTGTTTATTTGTGTTCATTCTGTCTTCCTGATGTGGGAACTCAGTGCAATATATTTTCCTCTTAGGACTGCTTTCATTGCATCCCACAAAATCCGGTAATTTGTGTGTGTATTTTCATTTGCTTGTAGATATTGTTTAATTTCATCTTTAATTTCCTTTGTGACCCACTGGTTGCTCAAGAGTGTATTACTCAGTTTCCATGTGTTTGTGAGGTTTTGCAGTTGCTTTTATCGTTAATTTCTAGTTTCGTGACACTATGATCTGATTACATGCATGGGATAATTTCAATTCTTTTGCATTTACTTAAATATGTTCTGTGGGCTAGTATATGGTCTATTTTAGAGAATGTCCCATGTACTGCTGAGAAGAAGGTATATTCTGATGTTGTTGGATGGAAAACTCCGTATACATCTATCTAGTCCATTTGTTCACAGGTGTGATTCAGTTCTGTTATGTCTTTGCTGATTTTCTGTCTAGTTGATCTGTCCCCTTGTGTCAGTGGTGTATTAAAGAATCCTGTTATAATTGTGTTATTGCTTATTTGATTTTTCATTTCTGTTAGTATTTGCTTTATATAGCTGGGTGCTCTGGAATTTGGTGCCTATATATTTAAGATTTTTATCTCTTCCTCTTGAAGTTTTCCCCTAACTAGTATGTAGTGACCTTCTTTATCTCTTTGGATTATTCTTGGTTTGAAATTCACATTGTCTGCAAGCTGGGTGGCTACTCCTGATTTTTTTTGGTTTCCTGTTGCATGAAGTATTGTTTTCCATCCTTTGACTTTCAGTCTATGAGTGTCCTTTTGGGTTAGATGGGTTTCTTGTAGACAGCATATGGTTGGATGTTGTTTCTTGATCCATTGTGCCAGTCTGTTTCTTTTGATTGGCGAGTTGAGGCTTTTACGTTAATGGTTGTAACTGTTATATATTGATTTATTGTTGCCATGTTATCTTTCTGCTGTTGTGTCTTTAGCTTTCCATTCTGTTTCATTTTCTGCCTTGCTTGGTGGTTTTATCCAATGTATATCTAGAATATCTTTCAGTATTCTTTGTAGGGTTGGTTTGGTTTTCATGAATTTCTTCAGCTATTCTTTGTCATGGAAGTATCTTATTTTTCCATCCATGTTGGAGGACAGTTTTGCAGGGTACGTCAGTCTTGGTTGGAAGTGGTTTTCCTTTAGGATCTGAAATACTCCACTCCATGCTCTTCTTGATTTCATTGTTTGTGTTGAGAATTCTGCTGTGATTTTGATAGGTTTTCCTTTATAGGTGATCTGTCTTTTCTCTCTAACAGCTTTTAGTATTCTGTCTTATGGTGGATTTCTGGGATGGTGATTATTATGTGTTTAGGTGTAGTTTTATTTTAGTTATGGCTGTTTGGAGTTCTATATGCTTCACTTATCCAGATGTCTGTTTCTCTTCTCATGTTTGGGAAGTTTTCAGCTATTACTCCTGTAAATATCCTCTTGATATCATTTGGGTTGTTCCCTTCTTTTTCATTTATCCCTATTAATCTTTGGTTATTTTTCTTTGCATCATCTTGCAGGTATTGAATTGTTATTTCCTGATTCTTTGTTATTTTTAAAAGATATTTCCTTTCCTGTTCACTGGCTGCAATCTTTTCTTCGAGGTCTGAAATTCTATCTTCACTTTTGTTGAGGCCGTTTTGGCAGCTTTCAATTGCTTTTTTGATTTTCTTTATAACTCTTTGAATCTGCTTTATGTATTCTGTTTGTTCCTTATATTGTTCATTCAAGGATTCTATCTGTTTGCTTTGTTCCTCAAATTTTTTATCTGTGTCTTCACTAGATGTGTTCACTATTTCTTTCACTATTTTTATCAATTCTTCTTTTACCTGGGCAAGTATTTCTGATTTGAATTTCTCTATAGCCTCCCCTAGTTTTATCTTTATTTCATTTGATATCATTTCAGACATTTTAGGTATATGGCTTCTTTTTTCTTCTATGTACATGGCTCCTAAGCTTTCTTTGGGTGGGCTGGAGTTTTGAGCCTGCCTTTTGGTCTTTCCTTTTGTTATTTTTCTATATTTCCTTGCTTTGAGCAGTGTTCCAAAGCTTCCTCTGGATGTGTGGCGAGTTACCTCCTCCACCCTCCGTTCCTGGAGCAGCGCTGGTTCACCCACAGGCTCTTGGCTCTGTAAATTGAAGATGAAAGCTGGGCCTCATGAACTGGGGTCCAAGGAATCTCGGGCCGCAGTCCCATGTCCAAGGGGGTAAGTATGATCTCAACGGTTGGTAGTGCTGTTTTAAGCTCTCCCTAGGCCAGCCCACACCAGGCTTTCAGGCCCCCAGCTCGGCCTTCACCTCCCAAACTGAGAAAATACCGCTGAGTGTGTTGCACTAAGGTGGTGGAGCTTCCAGGACTCAGTCCAGTGTACCGGTAGCTAGCCAGAAGCTCAATTTCCGCTATTTACTTTTCATATGTTTATGAAGTTCTTGTTTATTTTGCCATTGATTTTTGATTTTATTGCATTATGGTCTGATAATATGCATGAGATAATTTTGATTCTTTTGCATTTACTTAAGCATTTGTATAAGCTCATATGTGGTCTATTTTGCAGAATGTCCTGTGTGCAGCTGAGAAAAATGTGTGTTCTTGCTGTTGTGGGTTGGAACACTGTGTACAAGTCTACTAAGCCCATTTGTTCTAATATTACATTGTTGATTTTTTTGTTGAGTTGGTCTGTCTTTTTATGACAGTTATGTATTGAAATCCCCAATGCAATTGTATTAGTGCTTATTTGATTTTTCATGTCCATTAATTTTTTTTATATAGTTGGATGCACTGGTATTTGTTGTATATATATTCATGATTGTTATCTCTTCTTCTTGTATTGTTCCCTTTACAAGGATGTAGTGACCTTTCTTGTCTCCTTAACTAATGATAGCTTGAAATTCACTTTGTCTGCAAATAGAATAACTATTACTTCCTTTTTCTGGGTTCCTGTAGCATGGAGCATTGTTTTCCATCCTGTGACTTTCAGTCTATGAATTTCTTTTTGAATTAAATGTGTTTCTTGTATGTAGCATATTGTTGGATCTTCCTTCTTTACCCATTCTGCTAGTCTGTGCCTTTTGGTTAGTTAATTGAGACCATTAGCGTTGATGGTTATAACTGATATATATTGATTTCTCCTTGTCATATTGTCTTCCTGTTGTTGACTCCCTCTTTCTTCCCTGTTCTGTTTAATTGTTTGCCTCACTTGATGGGTTCCTTCTGTTGGCATTCATGGAGTCGTAGTCTTGCTTATCTGTTTCTGGAATGTTCTTCTGAAGGTTTTGGAGCACTCATTTTGTGTTCATAAATTTCTTTGTCATGGAAGTATTTTATTTCTCCAACAATTTTGAAAATAATTTTGCAGGGTACATAAATCTGGGATGGAGGTTGTTTTCCTTTAGAACTTGAAATATTTTACTCTATCATCACCTTTACTTGAGAGTTTGTGCTGAGAAGTCAGTTGTGATTCTGATGGGCTTTTCTTTATAGGTTACCTGTTTCAGACCTTTATTCCTGAAAGTTCTCCTTGTAGTTTCTCACTTACTTTAAAAATAGGACATTATTGTAATCCCAAATATTGTATGCAGTCATCCAAGTATTGTAATCCCTTTTGTAGTCTTCCTCACAATCCAAAAAGTTATGTTTACAATCCCATTGAGACATTATTGGAGTCCCAGCAAGTTAATTCCAATCTGCCACCTCCAATGTCGCCCACAGTGAGAGTAAAGACACCAAGACATATTCCAATTTAAGGGCAGCCAAGAGGTCCTAAATCCAATCCTTATGAGGATGTGCGGACAAAAGGCCCTGATCCTAGGCCTGTCCCAGAATTTATTATCTTGTGAAGAATGGGATGGCTCAAGGATGAGTGACAGAGAGGATGACAGGAATTAACTGAGTAATGAGGTGGCAGGGAGAAAAGCATCTTTGCAAAACACAGAAATAAAGATATATAGAAGGATCAGTTTGCATAATTCAATTAAGATAGTAACTGAATTGTTTTAGGAGGCTGTTGCTTCAGTTTCTGATATGTAAACTTTTGTGCCCTGGGGAGTCATAGTCTCTTTACCTTGAGGCTCATACCCAGTTGACATTCCGGGAGCTGATGGCTCTAACATCCCACTGTGCTCATATCTTTTATAGAGAGCACTATGTGAGGAAACAGGAGACTGTCTGATGGCTTTAGAGATTCTGAGGGCTACTGGTCCTCAGAAGAGACCAGTACCTCCGCTAGTCTTATTTGCAATACAATGCCAATTGAAGAGAGAAGGAAATACCATAGCCAGCTCTGTATGTATCAGTATTAAGAAATCAGTCTCGATATAATCAAAGTCATAGCAATCGTTCTGCATTCAAGGGTTGTCACTGGAGTTGTCTCCCACAGACATGATAATTTTAAGAGGTGAACTAAGGATCTCCTGCTCTCCAAGTATATTCATCCTTTCCTCCACTGTGGAGTAATTGTCCAAGTTTCTCCTCATGGTCTGAATCAATCACCTCTGCTGACAACATGTGTCCCTTTTAGCTTGTTTACTCAGTGACATGAGGAGCCTAAAATGACTAGGGGAAAGTTTCAGCTTCAAGTTCAGTGAAATCATTGTTGTGTTCCCTGGTACAAAACTCCTTTCCTCTAAAACTAAGACTTCTAAGTCAGCAGAGCATAATATCGAAGGAAAAGGAGGCACAAATTTTGTTAGTGGATCACTAGAGGTAATGGTGAATGGTACTATTTACATTTTCAATACTTGATTCTTGAACTTGTGAATCCTAGTTGTGGAAGACACAGTGCTGTATAGTAGATGAATATACAGCATTTTGGATGGCCTTGTCCCAGCCCTGCTGGCAGGTGTAGTCATTTGGCTGGCACTGTAACTGTACCTTCAAAAGACCATTCCACCTTTCTATCAATCTGTTTTCTTCTGGATGGTGAAGAACACAGTGAAACTAGTGAATCAACAGGGGCATATTGCCTCATTTTTGGAGGTATGAACTAAGTTCCTTGTGTCAGAAGCAATGTTGTCTGGACACCATGACTGTGCATAAGGCATTTTGTTAGTCCACAAATGGCAACTTTAGTAAAAGCATGATATTCAGAAAAGGGAAATCCATACCTGGAGTAAGTGTCTGTGATGGTAACAACAAAGAACTGCCCTTTTCCTGGTGGAAGTGGCCCAATACATTCAGCCTACCACCCAGTTGCAAGATGATTGCTCCATGGAATGGTGCCATATAGGGACTTAGTTCTGACATATTGGGCAATCAGCAATGGATATAGCCAGATCATCCTTTGTGAGTGGGAGTCCACATTGCTGAGCCCATGCACAATGTCCATCCCTGCCACCATGGCCACTTTGTTCACAAGCTCATTAGGCAATGTCAAGAGTGGCTGAAGAAAAATGTTGACAGCTAGCCACAGAATGAGTCATCCTATCTGCTTAGCTATTAAAGTCATCTTCTGCTGAGGGCACTTCCTGATGAGTGTTTAAATGGAACACAAATATATTTACATCCATTGTCCATATGGAAAGGCCTATTCACATGCTGCTTACCCAAATAACTTTGTCACCAATTTTCCAGTCATGTTCCAAGTCTCTGATACTCCTGCCAGACTTTTGGGTACAGCCATAAATCAGTGTAGTCACACACTTGGCTATTTTTCTTCCAGGAAAAATGTATAACCAGATGCACTGCCTCAAGTTCTGCCCACTTTAAAGCTTTCTCTTCATCATTATCTTTCAGGTATTTCCTGAAAAGGGGGATGTAATGCTGTAGTTATCTACTTCTGGATGGTGTCTGCATAACACACAGAACCATCCTCCCTATGAAACTGCAGATGATTGAACTCGTATGGCCTCTCTTGGGATGGTTTTCATCACTCCTTTCCTCAGAAGATCCATGTTCCTTGCTTCTCCAACTTTCTGGGGTCTCTACTGAACTTCCAGCTTCACTGTCACAGTTTCACACATTCCTCTGTCAGAGCACACTGCATGGCCTCTCAGGACTTATGAAATCTCTGATGTGTACACACCTGAGTCTGTGTATGCTGGTTGGTACATTAAATCTCATTCATTTGTGAAGGGATATTTTTAGTCCTACTTATACTACCTTATAAGCTCATATTTTATGCTCAGTTTCAGTTAGTATGCCAACATACTCAGGTGCTGTGAATAGTTAGAAACCCTTAGACCTGATTTGTGAAGCTCATCTGACCCCTTATGAGCTAATGTTTCTGTGAACTAACATCATAAAGGTAAATCTTTTTATGAGAAACAAAATATAAATAAGAAACTACTGTAACCTCAAATACATTTCCTTTGTTAGAGCTGAGAACTTGTTTAGTTTTAAAACAACCAGTGTAACAAATTCATCTTAAATTGTAACCTCCTATGTTATTCATGCCTACCAAATAATGTCCTTCGGTCAGATAATACTGAAGCATAAAGGGCTTGAATTAAATTTCTAGGGTTTGCCACAACTTGTTCTCTAAAATGTCACAACTTGTTGTTCTACAAATATGGAAGAATTTCTTAGTTCTGTCATCTAAAACAATGGAGTGATAATGTAATAAACCCACTGTAATGCTCATGGCAAATTTTTTTTTTTTTTTTTTTTTGTACCGGGGATCGAACTCATGACCTCACGCTTGCCAGGCAGGCGCTTAAGCCACTGAGCTAAATCTGTGGCCCCATGGCAAATTTTTTTTTGCACATAACAAAAAGCAAAAAATTTCACACTAATTGGAGTACAATAAAAATGGTCAACATCAGAAAAATGTAATACTCTCAATTTCTCTTTCAAGTTTTTATATTTAGCAGGAGGCGATTCTCATTTACATGGTACCTAGATATTTTTGTGGTTGATATCTAAGAAATACAAACTAAAAGTAGTCCATTTTCAAAATACAGTATTGAACTCAGTGAAAGGAGAGGAGATTGGCAAATGGTCTGCCGACATGATGATGGTCATGAATCTGCAGTTTTCATAAACAAAGCAGATTTCAAGGTAGAGAGAAACTACCAGAAAGTCCACCCCACTCCAGTCTGTATACTTCAGTTCATTAGTTGCCCAGCTAATAGTTCCTGTTTGAGTTTTAGTTGCTTCTGGCCTCTTAGAAACAGTTGGCCACTATGATGCACATTCTGTGAACCAATCCCCAGTTGACAAGTAATTCTGCTTCTACAGTTTCTGCTTGCTTATCCAACATAAGCCCTAGACACCCAGAGATCAGGGCCTGCTATTCTGGAAATGATCCCAATCAGTGTTGTTCGATGTAAATAAATCTGCCTCTAAATTCTGGATGTCATTTCAGTATCTCTGCTTGCTACTGCATCTGGTAAGTCTGCTGGGAGGAAAACCATGCTGATCTTTTTGATCACTGGTCCTGGTCCTCATGGCCAGAGCAAGGACCTCTCCAAGTCCAGACAGGAAGGCATGCCCTTGAGATTTTCCAAATCCTCTTGGATGTCTGGAGGAGGATTCCTGGCTCCCCACTCAAGTGGCTCACATTGCACCCCAAAAGGAGAAGGACACAATCTGTCTGTCTCTGTTTGCCTGCCTGCCTGCATACATGATTCCTACAGTAAAATTCTCAGAGGCACTGTCTGTCAGTCTTGCTCAATTTGAGCACAAGAGCTTGATCAACTTTTGGTAGTTAAGACCACCCTCAAGGGCAGCAGGGTTGGAATGTGTGACTTCTGAATGCCTGCTGAATGAACATTTGAGCTATTGGGACAGACAGCATAAGCAATAGGCAGCTTCATCTGTTCATCAAGACTGGAAAGCACTGGTTGGGTGGCTCATTGGGCCCTTACCCGTGGTTCTGTGGTGATCTACATAGGGCACAGTGAAGGCCTCACACCCTCCTTAGCTGAGTTGCACCTGAGTCCCCTCAAAGGGTATGCCAGGCAGGCATCTGAATGGTCTCTCTGTGAGGGGCACTTGCTCTTTGTCTGTTGTGCCATTGTTCAAGTGTACACAACATACACCATAGGGAGATAGAATGGAAACTAAATAGTTAAAACCCACAGTCCCTAACTGCAGAAAAAGGGGCTTTTATGGAACTAAAAATGAAACCAAACCACTCCCCACATCTCCAGATGAAAGAAAGAAAGAAAGAAAGAAAGAAAGAAAGAAAGAGAAAGAAGAAAGAAAGAACAAAGAAAGAAAGAAAGAAAGAAAGAAAGAAAGAAAGCCCATTCTTCCTGGAAATTCTGCCTTAGCACCCTCATCTGCTGATACATTTGCTCCAAACACCTGTAGCTTGACTCCCTACTCCCAATTCATCTGCTTCAAACCAGTTGAAGCAGTTGAAGTTCACTGTCTGCATTGAGCCACAGAGATTCCTCCAGAGACATGCTTATTGTGGTCAGATTGTGTTATCTAACACCCACCAAAGATGACTGTTGGCAATTCTGAATTCCACGTTTTCCACTGAGGAAAATTGGACTGTCAGCCCTGACAAATAAGTTGCACCTGTCAGATCTCAATAAGTAGGATAGATCAACCTCTGTCAAATTGGGCCCCTGAGAGTCCTCAGTCATTGCAAAACTTGGAGTAAACCTGTGACTTTTCTGTTAAACAATGGAATGGAACTCTCTGCCTTTAAAATTTCCCTCTGTCAAAAAGTCAACATCCCTGGGGCAACTAGGACTCTTGCCTCTTTCTGCCTTCTTCCAAGGATGAACTTACAGCCTGAGAGAACATTTTCTTCAAACCAAGCCAGTGAGCCTTCCTCTTATTTAATCCTGTACTTTCAACTCTGTTCCCTAAAAGGATGATGACACCCGCACCGGTGTGAGACAAACTTCAATCCTGAAGTTCTATATTCTCTCCTCCCTGAGGATAACTAAAGACTCACCCCCATGCCTGGCCATTAACCATGCTGCCTCACCATGACTCCCATTACTGTCAGGTGTTACAGGAAGCATAAACAGGCATCCAGCCACAAGTCAGCCTGATGGACTGTTAATCACCTTATGCAAAGTCTCCAAGCCATCAACAGCACAGCCATCACCTTTCATTCTGTGATTCCTAATGCACACACAACTTTTGGTCTTTTTTTGTGTTTGCGTCAGGAATTGAATTCATGACCTCATGCTTGCCAGGCAACACCCTTTTTGGACTGTTCTAGATTTTTTTAATGCCTTTCTTTGCTTATAAGTTGCTCCCATAAGCCCCTTTAACTTGGAAAATACTTAGATAAAAAGCCAACTCACTTGAATTCAATTCCATGAGGGGTTAAAACTCTCCCACCTTGGCTCTGCACCTGTGTCTTGCATCCTGGTCATCAAAACCAACTCACAAGGCCAGCTGAAAGGTTCTCAGATTCGGCCCAACCCAGAAACACTTTATCCTGCTCTGCCCGTGGACCCCAAATCCAACCTGCCTCCTCCTTATGTTCATCAACTCCAAGCTGTTCAGCCAGCTGCAATGCCACCACTGCCAATTTTGTCTTCTATACCACAGCTTCCTGCTTTACTGTCAGCAAATCCTCCTCACTCTGTTTGGTACTAAAGAATTCCACCGTATTTTAGATGAGGCCCAAGTTTGATTAAAGTTAAAAGACCCCTTCACTGTGAACAGCCTTCCCCGAGCGCATCCAAACTGACTGCAGTGCAGCAGAGGGTCATGAGGCCTTAGATAAGCACCACACTGCTCTCCTCGTAGACCTCAAAGAGGGAGGCAAGAAGTCAGTAAACGCATCTACAGTTACTGAAGTTAGCCACCAGAGCCCCCACTGGAAAGAAAGTCCTCTAAAACAGATCCTGTGATTGATGCACATTTTATTGAACTCCTGCACATGCTTGAGTACCTTATACCTCTCTTGGGACATTACCAGCCTCCTTCACATGTAGTTCCACTGTCCTAGATTTGATATTGACTCTGATCATACCCTAGGAGTAAGAATAGTGCCTGCATCAGCCTGAAACACCTGATAATTATAACTCTGAAATTTTGACTCATTTGATATAAGTATGGCCAAAGAACTCACCTCTAGGGCCTGCTATTAATCATGCCTCTGTTAATCAAGCTCTGTCCCAAGGCAACCTCCACCTGCATCAAACAGTGCACTTCTCCTTCCTGTAAAGCCAGTTCAATATCTTTAAACAGCCAATGCCACCACGATTGCCCCCCATATATGTTACCTGCACAAAATCTCTGCTACAATATCTGACTGAAACTGATTGCAAGAAACTCCATAAATTTCTTGGAGCTGTTGGTTTCTATATGCTTAATCAATCTGTCAATCCCTGGGAGTGCCCAGTGACCTCTGAGGGTTGCCTCTCCACTTTGTCTCCACACTGCCACAGCCACTCGTGGGCTGATCAAGAAAGTTGACAAATTCACTTTAAACTCAAAATAATTGTTTAGGTGCTGCATTCTGTACTGGGATAAATTATTTTTCAAAAATGGCCCCCCTGACAGATGCTAAGTACACTGTGTTAACAGATGCAAGTACCTCATAAAAATACAGTCTGACAAGTTAGACATATGGTCATCTTGAATAAAACATTTTTGGCCAAAAATCCCTTAGGGATAATCTACAGTAGCAAACTGCTGTTTGAAAACTTGCCACCAAGTTGCAAAATAATCCAATCTAGAGGTCTAAACCCCCTCTGGGAATCCAAATGACTGAAGCATCAACCACAGCCAAGAAAAACTGTACGTGGTACTCCCAGAAGAACAGAGCCAGCCCTCCCCTACCATTTATTCTGCAAACTCAGGCTGCAGTGGTGGCACTCATGCCCCTCCAGCCAGCTCAGGCTTCAGTGTCTGTGCCCTTGGCCCTGACCTCCTGAATTATAGTGGACTCTCATCATTTAAAGACATAGAAATAAAACATAAAACTACATACAGCTTGCAACCAGTTTAAAAAACTGAGCTTCATCTGTAGACATTCCTGCATACACATAACCCAGGTACATAGTACTACCTCTGCAAGTATCAGAAATCCAGCCTTAAATGTGCTAAAAAGTTGACCTGAGCAGTTCCTCTCAGACTTACTCTAAAAGGATAATGCATGCTGTCCAATCTATGCATGACTGACCCATGAAGGTATTTGCTCACAGGATCGCTCCATACCTATTCTCCTTAATTTTTGTCTTTTCAGACTACTTAGCCCAGTCCTCACTTCCCTGTCTGCCTGCTAGCTGTTTTTTTTTATTAATTAACCTAGATCCTGTTTACCCCAGTCCTTGCTTCCTGGTCCCCTGCTAGATGTGTTTTGTTTTGTTTTGCCTTAAACTGTAAGGATGGTTGCCCCAAGAAAATAGAACAATCAATCAAACTTGATCAAGATTTGATAAGCATCAAAAACACATTGAAAACTCTCCTAGATCACATTAACTCCCTCACTACCTTGCCAGAGTAGTGCTATAGAACAGACAGACCTGAATTCTAGTTGGGCCTTGTCTCAGAAGATCATGTGTAATATGCCCAGCAAAGATTTTTGGGGTAAACTAATAGTGGGGAGAAATGGCACCCTGCCCCCATCCAGTATACTTCAGTTTGTTGGTTACCCAGGTAATAGTTCCTGTTCCAGTTCTGGCTACTTCTGGTCTCTTAGACCAGAAACAGCTGATCACTATGGTGCATATTATACAAACCAATCCCCAGTTGACAAGTCATTCTGCCTCTGAACTTCCTGCTTGCTTATTCAAAATAAGCCCTAGACCATCAGAGATCAGGGGCTGATATTCTGGTAATGATCCTGATCAGTGCCCATCAACATAAATAAATCTGCCTCCAAATCCTGGGTGTTGTTTTGATGTTTCTGCTTGCCATTGAAAAACTAGTAAAAATTCTTCTGTTGAAAAATGTACTATGATTAGCTAGGTATAGTGGCACACTCCTGTAATCCCAGCACTCAGGAGACTGAGGCAGGAGAATCATCGCAAGTTCAAGACCAGCCTGGGCTACAAAATGAACCCAAAGCCAGCCTGAACTGCATAGCAAGACCTTGTCTCAAAAAGATTTTTTAAAAAAGGAAAAGGAAAAATGTAGTATGAGTGGGGAAGGGAAAAGAAAGACACATGTTCCATTTCCCTAATAAGACAGTTAAGGCCAATAAAAACATTGTAACCACAGGGTTGTATAAAATCTGTCAAATGGAGCATCTGCTTCTCAGAAAGTCCCAAAGTGAAGAGTAAATGTGTGGGGAATCATGGAGACTGCTTCAAAGTTCGGGGTATCTAAGAACACCTGAGGACATGACCCTGCTTCTCATGTGTATGTGCACAGTAGGATACAGTTACGTTAGCATGACTTAGCATAGGTCAACTTGTGTGCGCTGGTTATGGAACTCTGTGAGAATGTAAATACAAGCTACAAACCTGTGAAAGAACTACACAACAAAGATGCAGGTAGCTCTTATGCTACACTCTGCTCCATGCTGCCTGCTGTTGTTGCTGATACTTGCACGCTTTTAATCTTGGGACCTCACCCTCAAAAATCTCCCTTGGGCTCCTTGAGGGGGCCAACAAAATGGCATTTGTATGATGAAATCCAAAGTCAGATTAGGAAGGAAACTGTAGAACTGTCTTATAGGGAGATAATGAAACAGGAAATGTTTGGGAAAGGATGTTACCCATAGTACTCAGCCAGTGAGGGGCTGAGAGAAGGGACCTGCATGCTAGGGATGCACTGCTTGTGGTCACTGCCCTGGGTATCCTCCTCACACAGCAGACACCCAGTCTTGTGAGGCTGACACTTCACACCTCTGAGTCAATTCCTTGGATCTGGGCAACTGAACACCTTCTTCACAACCTAGGATACTTGATAATTATCTCTGATCTTCCTCATTGCCTCATGTTCATGCTTTCCAAAGATAAGAGCACTCTCTCTCCAAGAGGAGATCAATATTTTTTATTTTGCTCTTTTATTTCTAGGAAGACACAGGAAGAAAATTACATTTATGGCCCAGGACCATGAAACGGAGTATGGAAAAGCTCCCTATCAGTGTTGAAGTAGAAGCTTTCCTCCCGGTGGAGTGTGAGTCCCTTCCTGGGGGCACTCCCTTGTGCAACATAGCAATCCCTGTGTATGCACATGGCCAGCCACAGAAATAATTGTCTTGTGAATGAAGCAATGAGTTCCAAACAGCTGCTATGCATTTGTTTGGACACTCAATGAGTTCAATGTGCTTCCTGCTATGTTCAAGCAGAAAGCACAGATCATGTAGGACTGGGAATTCTTTTCAAGAGCCTCTCTTGGGAAACTTCTAGACTAAGAAATAAGATTCACGTAATATTTCAAAGAATTAATCTGGTTGCTATGTGGAGAAATATAAACGATCTCAGATAAATGAAAGAGGCTCAGAGGTACTGTGAAGTGTTTAGTGGGTACTGTTGACTCTTGTTACTCCTGGTGGTTGTATTCTGTAAAGTTGTTGAGAACCCTGATTTAGTGAAAACTGAAGTAGTGCTCCTGGAGAATCATAGGGTCTGGCTCTTGTGAATTGTGGTCAAATGTTTCATTCATAAATTGAATTAAATTTTTTTCATTTCCACATGAAGTTTAAGACTGTTTTTTGTGGTTCTGTGAGGAATATTATTGATATTTTGATTGGGACTACATTAAATCTGTGTAACAGTTGCTCTGCAAGTAACAATAATTTAAAATAGGTGGTGATTTTTATTTGTGAGTACCTGTTATATTTTAGATATTTCATAAGGTGATTTGCCCTTTATTATTCCATAATGCCCTTGCAGCATGTTAGAGAAGTGAATGATTTTTTTACTATTTTATTTTAAAGAGGGAAAAAACAAAACAAAAAAAGTCAAGAAAAATGAGAAACAAAAGAGACAAACAGACAAAAACAACAAAAACCCAAAACAGTACAATATAGGCTTTCAAAGCAAGATGATGGAACTTAACAGTGGTTGTTATTTTGCATCGTTATCTTCAAAAGAATTACTCAGATTACCAGATACGGACATGCAAAATTGATCTAATTATATGAGTATTAACTTTTCTGTTCCAAGAACTAATAGAATTAGTAGTACAATCATCTTGGTTATCTCACACACACACACACACACACACACACACACACACAAATTCTATCTTCTTTATTTTCCCTTCCTTCTTTTCTCCTTTTTCCTATCCAAGTTATGTTTCTCCTTTGAGCAGTTTCTTACCCTCTCATAATATTTATTCAAGATTTTGGATCTTATTTGCTCTAAAAACTCTGGAACACTTCACGAATTTGCATGTCATCCTTGTGCAGGGGCCATGCTAATCTCTGTATTGTTCCAGTTTTAGTATATGTGCTGCTGAAGCAAGTGTGAGAAGTGAATAATTTTCTTATCCAAGATTTAAAGATAGGATGAATAAACTGAAATTTTAACAAGCTCTTTCAAATGATTTGGCTATTGATGTCCATGCATCACATTTGTAGAAGATTGATAAAGGATCATAAAGATTTTCAAATTCTTCCAAATGAATTTTCCTTTTATCCACAATAAAGAGACATACAGATGAATTGTAGTGTAGCTCTCAGCCTGATGGAACAGCAAAACCACTAAATCACAGCCATGAACTGGTCACTGCACACACCCCACCCCCCTGCTTGTTTCTTAGGTCTAAAATAAATTTAGGGATGAATTTTTAGCTTCACATGAAGTTTCATCTTTTTTTGTCTGTCAAAGAAACAAGGTAACATAATTCAAAACTATTGAATTGTTATAGGTATAGAAAGAAAAAATGTCATTGGCTGTGGTTATGGCTTGAATATGAAATGTATCCCCATCTCTTGTATGTTTAAGAATTGGTCTGAAATGTGATCCAATCATGAGAACAAAAATTTCATTTATGGGACCTAATTGAAGGAAAAAGGTCCTGCTATCACCCTAGGACCTGTATCTTGTCTCCAACCCTTTTATCTTGGTCTCTGTCTCTGTCTCTCTGCGCCTCTATCTCTATCTCTATCTCTGTCTCTATCTCTATCTCTCTTTCTCTCTGCTTCCCAGAGAGAAATATGAACAGCTTAGCCTCAGCATGCCATGGTCTCTATTCCATGTTTTACCTCCCCACAGGCCCAGAACAATGGAATCCAGAAACTCTGGACTGAATCCTCTGAAACTGAGCAAAAATAAATCTTTTCTTTTTTAGGCTGTTTTTCCCTCAGGCATTTTGTCATAGCAACAAAAGCCTAAATAACATAGATATAATTATTGCAATAAAATGTTTAATGTATTTTGTAAATCAAAGGTAAATGTGCTTTAACAAATAAAAGATATTAGACAATCATTAATCCCTTTTAAACCATTTGTATTTGAGTACGTGGTAAGGAAAATCTCCTGCAACTTTATTTCCAGTGGTCTTTTCTCTACAAAGTACAGAAAACAAAATATATTCAATAGGAGTGATAATAGTCCCTACTTTTTTCTTTTTACTGATTTTTAGGAGGACATCTTTTAACTTTGCTTCATTTAAATGGTGTTGGCTGTTGGTTTATCATAAATGACTTCTATCAGATTGAAATAAAGACCTTTTGTTTCTATTTTCTTCAGAATTTTTTTTATCATGAATGGATATTGAGCTTTGTCAAATGTTTTTTGTGCATCTAGTGAGATGATTGCATGATTTTTTTGGTGCTTGCTTCTGTTGACATAGTGTATTACATTTATTGATTCACATATATCTTTGCATCCCTGGAATAAACTCTACTTGTTTATCTGTTTGATGATTTGCTTATTCTATTCTGCCTACTAGTGTTTTGTTGAGGAATTTGGCATCTATTTTCATTAAAGTGATTGACATGTAGTTGTCTTTTTAAGTCCATTTCTTTGCTGGTTTTAGATCAGGGTAATAGTTACTTTCAGGAATGAATTTGGGAGTAATGCTTTTTTTCTCAATTTCATTAAAATTTTGAAGGATATTAGGGTTAGACTTTCTCTGAACTTCTTATACAATTCAGCAGTGAGCCTGTTGAGATCTGGGTTTTTTTTAATTTGGTGGGGTTTTTTTTATTATTTACTCTATTTCAATGACTGATATTGGATTATTTGGAATTTTTATATCTCCTTGGTTCCATTTTCATACTATGTAACTAGGAATCTGTCTATATATTCCGAATTTTTCATTTTATTAGAGCACAGTTCATCAAAGTTTTACTGACTGTGTTTTGGATTTTGGCAGAATCCATTGTGATTTTGCCTTTTTAATTTCTAATCCCATGGATTTAGGTCTCTTCTTTCCCCTTATGTTTGGTAAGATTGGCTTTCTTTCTTTCTTTTTTTCTTTCTTTCTTTCTTTCTTTCTTTCTTTCTTTCTTTCTTTCTTTCTTTCTTCTTTCTTTCTCTCTTCCTTTCTTTCTTTTTTCTTGTTTATTCTTCCAAAGAACCTGATGTTCAATTCATTAAACTTTGATATTGTTTTAGTCTCAATTTCATAATGTCTGCACTGTTCTGTATAGTTTGCTTTCTTGTTCTAGTTTTGAATTTGCATTACTCTTGCTTTTCTATGACCTTGAAGTGCATCATTAAGCCATTTATTTGAGATCATTCTGTTTTTGTGATCTGGGCACATTCACCTCGGTAAACTTCCCTCAGGGATTCTTTTATTGTGTCCCATAGGTTATGGTTTGTTGTGCTGGTATTACCATTAGATTCCAGTGACTGATTCCCTCATTTGGCAAAACATGCTTTATTAGCCAACATGTGGTCTGTTTTGGAGAAAGACCCATGTGCTGCTGAGAAGAATATGTATTCTGTTGGTTTTGGTTGGAGCAATCCTTAGATTTCTATTAAACTCATGTGTTCGATTTTGACATTTCTTTCTTGATTCTTTAGCAAGTTGATCTATTTGTGTCCATAAAGTATCAAGGTCCCCAAGTAAAATGTATGGGTGTTTATCTGATTTTTCATGTCCAACATTATTTATTTTATGAAGTTGGACACTCTTGTGTTTGGTGTTTAAACTCTCATGACTGTTATTTCTTCCTGTTGAATTGTTCCCTTACTTAATATAACCCTTTTGTCTCTTCTGCTAAGTTTTGGGTTGAAATTTACTATGTATAAATTCAGAATATCTACCCTTTTCTGGATTCCCATTGGATGGAACATTATTTTTCATGTTTGAGCTGTGAATTTCTTTATGAATTAAGTATGTTTCTTTTTTTAAAATATCTTACTTAAAGAGAAAAAACAAAACAGAAAAAAGGGTAGCAACAATACAGAATTCCAAGGAAAAAATAAAAAAATAAAAAAACACTGAGAAATCACTACTTGATGAATTACATACTGAATCTTGGAAATAGTTCTTCAAGTTACAAAATTAAAACATAGAAAGTAGACATTCAAACAGTGAGACTGTTAACAGTTCTGCTCTATGATCTAACAAAAACAGTAATATGATCATTCATCTTACACACTTAAACATACATATGGTTATATCCTTTAGAGCACTTTCTTTTCCTCTCTTTTTTACAGTACCAATTACACATTTTGGATTTTATTACTCCTACATTTCTTATTACTTTTTACACTAGAGACACAATGTGATATTTATAAATATGATTCTTATTTGTTTCACTAATGAGTATAGTCATAATTTGTCTCAATTTACCTATGAAGGCCTCAAGGCCATCCTTCTTCATAGCCTAGTAATATTCCAGTGTATAAAAACACCACATCTATTTCATCCACTCTGTGGTTGATGGGCATCTTGGTTGTTTCCAAGATTCAGCTACTACAAATTGTGCTGCTATGAACATGGGCACTCATATATCACTGTGATGTGAACTTTTCAGTTGTTCTAGGAAAATACCCAGGAGAGGAATAGCTGGGTTGAATATAACTTACAATCCTAGTCTTCTGAGAATTCTCCATATTGATTTCCATAATGGTTGCACCAGTCTACGCTCCCACCAAGAGTGGAGAAGTGTTTCTTTTCCCCTCAGCCTCACCAACATTTGTTATCAGTTGATTTCTTGATGGCAGCTATTCTTTTAGGAGTGAGATGAAATCTCAATGTTGTCTTAATTGCATTTCTCAAATGACCAGTGATTGTGAACAATTCTTCATGTGTTTATTTGCCATTTGTGTATCTCTATCTGACAACTGTGTGTTCATCTCAGATGCCCATTTTTGAAGAGGGTCTTTGAATTTGGGGGCCTTGAAGTTTTTCAATTCTTTATATTTTCTTAATATAAGTCCTTTGTCTGAGGGGTTGCTGGCTAAAATTCTTTCCAATTCTGTGGGTTTTCTTTTCACTCTGTTGGTGCTTTCTTTTGAAGTGCAGAAACTTTTCAATAATATGAGATCCCAGTTGTTGATTCTCTGAAGTATTTCCAGTGCTGTTTGCAGTTTGTTCATGAATTCTCTGCCTACTCCTATGTCTCCAAGACTTCTACCTACCCTATCTTCCAGTAGATTTAGTGTTTCTGTTTTAATATTTAGGTCTTTAATCCATTTAGACTTTAGTTTTGTGCATGGTGATAAGTATGCATCTAGTTTCAGCCTTCTGCATGTGGAGAGCCAATTTTTCTAACACCATTTATTAAAGAAGCTATCCTTCCAGTGAACATGTTTAGCTCCTTTGTCAAATATCAGGTGACTGAGTGTCTTTGTACTTATACTTGCATCTTCTAATCTATTCCATTGGTCCTCAGGTCTATTTCTTTGCTAGTACCATGCTGATTTTTTATCACTGTGGCTTTGTAGTACAGTTTCAAGTCAGGAATTGAGATGCCTCCTGCCTTCTCTTTATTGCCCAGAACTGCCTTTGCTATTCTAGGTTTCTTCTGTTTCCAAATGAATTTTAGGAGTGTTTTCTCTAGGTCTGTGATGTATGTTGATGGTATTTTGATTGGCATTGCATTAAATCTGTATAACAGTTTGGGGAGTATGGCCATTTTCACAATGTTGGTTCTTCCTAGCCAAGAGCAAGGAATATCCTTCCGTTTTCTAATATCCTCTTCAATATCCTTTTTAGTGTAGTATAATTTTCAGCATATAGGTTTTTTACATTCTTAGGTTGATTCCTAAGTATTTCATTTTTTTAGATGTTATTGTGAAAGGCGGTATTTGCATTTCTTTCTCGGTGCCTTTGTGGTTTGTGTATAGGAATGCTATTGATTTTTTGAGCGCTGACTTTATAGCCAGCTACATTGCTTTATTTGTTTATTACATCTAGCAGTCTTTTAATGGAGCATTTTGGGGCTTCTATATAGAGTATCATGTCATCGGCAAATACGGATAATTTAACTTCTTCCTTTCCTATCTTTATTCCTTTTATTCCTCTCTCTTGTCTGATTGCCCTGGCTAGGGTTTCCAAAAATATATTGAAAAGGAGTGGTGATAATGGACAGCCTTTTCTTGTTCCTGATTTTAAAGTGAAAGCTTTTAGTTTTTGTCCATTTAGTATAATATGGCCTGTTGATTTGTCATGGATGGCCTTTATAAGGTTGAGGTAGACACTGTGTACTCTTGAATTTTTGAAGGGTTTTTATCATGAACATGTGTTGGACTTTATCGAAAGCTTTTTCTGCATCTATTGAGATGACGATGTGGTTTTTGGTTGTGGCTCTGTTGATGTGGAGTATCACATTTATTGACTTGTGTATGTTAAACCATCCCTGCATTCCTGGAATGAACCCCACTTGGTCATGATGTATAATCTTGTTGATGATTTGCTGCATTCTATTTGCCAGTATTTTATTGAGAATCTTTGCATCAATGTTCATTAGTGAGACTGGCCTATAGTTCTCCTTTTTGGTTGGGTCTTTTTCTGGTTTTGGTATCAGAGTAATACCTGATTTCAGGAATGAATTAGGAAGGATTGTTTCTCTTCAGTTTCATTGAAAAGTTTAAGGAGTATTGGCATGAAATCTTCTCTAAGAAGAGAAGCTGTGTTCTTGTGGACATAGCTTCAAAACAGCTGTTCATATCATCACGTATGATATAGTCAAACAAAACAGGATAACACCATTCGAACTGATGATTTAAAATTTTGAAAGACTTCGAAGCTATGAGATGGGGCCTCATGCTTACCATAAAGTCTTATATACTCTTATCAAATCTCATATTAGGGAGAGTATATGGTATTTACCCTTGTGAGTTTGGTTTGTTTCGCTTAAGAGAATGGTCTCAAGTCGTGTCCATAATATCTCATTTTTGAATTCTTGTAGAATTCAGCTGTGAATCCATCAGGACCTGGGATATTCTTTGTTGGTAAGTTTTTAATTACATTTTCAATTTCTTTTTTTTTTTTATCTAAAAGAGAATAAAACAAAAGGGGGCAGTACAGAGCAGATCAGAACAGGACAACATAGGCAACACAGTACTTTACATTAAGTCAACTGGGCATCAACAGTATCTAACACCATATCTCTTACTCTGTATAGTTGAGCATAGTTTCAACTACAATAATATCAAACACAACAAAATAGTATAAAGCCATGCATAGAATGAAATAATTACAGGGCTTTCTAAACTGAATAACAGAAAATGATCAATGGGTACTATAATATCTCATTTTTGATAAAAAAGAAAAAAATTTGTTTGAACTATGACACATATTCAAATTCCAATAAGACACAATGTGGTAGACAGAACCAACGGTAGTAGAACAAAAAATAGCGTGGTAGGACTTCTAAGAAGGATAATATTAAATCAGCAATAGCTGTCATAATGTTTTCTTCAAAACAGCTGTTCATATCATCACGTATGATATAGTCAAACAAAACAGGATAACACCATTCGAACTGATGATTTAAAACTTTGAAAGACTTCATAGCTATGAGATGGGGCCTCATGCTTACCATAAAGTCTTATATACTCTTATCAAATCTCATATTAGGGAGAGTATATGGTATTTACCCTTGTGAGTTTGGTTTGTTTCGCTTAAGAGAATGGTCTCAAGTCGTGTCCATTTATTTATAAATATCTCGATGTGATCATTCTTTATAGCTGAGTAGTACTCCATTGTATAAAAATGCCACAACTTTTTTATCCATTCCTTAGTTGATGGGCACTTAGGTTGTTTCCAAGATCTGGCTATTACAAATTGTGCTGCTATAAACATGGGTGCACATATATCA
>PVJX010024206.1:0-28352 GCA_004027295.1 Dolichotis patagonum | reverse complement strand
AATTAAATAAAAATAAAACAATAGAACATGAGAAAACAAGGTAACAAAATACCTCCAAAAACTCCCAACTCCACCAAAGCTGATCCATGTGACATGGATGACGAGAAACTCAAAAACAAAACAACAGAATTATATAAGGTGATTAAAAAGGAAATAACAACAACAAAACAGATCAATAAGGTACTGAGCAAGCTGAAACCTGATATAACTAAACAGATAATGTACTTAAAAAGCAAAAGGAGGAAAAGAAAATGCGCTAAAGGATATAACTGCATGTATGTTTAAGTGTGTGGGATTGATAACCATATTACCAAGTTTTTGTTGGGTCGTTGAACAGAACTGTTTACAGCCTCACTGTTTGTTCACTTTGTATGCCTTAATTTTGTAACATGAACAACTATTTCTAAGAAGAAAATATGTGATTTATCAAGTAGTGATTTCTTAATTTTTTTTGAAATTCTGTATTATTTCTAACCTTTTTTTCTTTTTTTTTCTCTTTAAATAAAATTTAAAAAAAATCACCAAACTCTGGAATACTCTGCACTCACTAGTGTGGGAATTTGTGAATAGGAATGTGTGGTTGTGTGGTTTGCATCTGACATTGATAACAATTGCTTAAAAGAGTGCAGATCAATGTTCATCAAAGCAGCTTCTGTGGAGACACTAATAGGAGCTCTTGGATGGGAGGGGGTTACAAAATTGATGGAAAACTTGAAAAATTGGTCAATATCCACAGTGTGAAAATCAATTCCATTGCATAGGGCACACATTGCGTTTTTGTGGCTAGAATTATTTCCTTTGATATCAATTTCTATACAGTTCAGGATTCTAGAAATTCTTAGAAACAATGAAAGCTTGAAGTGGCCCAAATTCATGAGAAAGTATTCTCACTAAATTCTGAAATCTCATGATCTCCCCTACACTATGTGTTTTCTCAAACAGCATGCTACTTTTGTTAATCCTCTATGTAAAAGGAGCCTTGACCTAATTATTTTAAAGATCTACAATTATGCAGTAGGTATGTAGTTCACTTTACGAGTATTTGCATAGAATGTAGAACATTTTCAACTGGAAAAGAGCTTCATCCAAGAAGAAAAATGCAGTGAAGGAAGTTTCAGAGAGAAAAGTGATTGCAACTCTTGTTCAAATCAAGTATCTCATAACTAGTTACCATGAGATTAAAAAAGAGATAATGATATCTTGTCCTTATTGGTCACCCACCATGTTTCCTGCCCACGGCTGTGTGGTTTAGCATAATGTTCGAACAGGTCCTGGTGTCTGATAGTGTATTTCCAGATATCTCAGTAATTCAGTCTAGAAAATAACCATGAACTGGGCTTAGTAATTTGTGTAGAATTCACTTAAGTTCCCTTTTGTAGTGTAAACAGAAATTTTCATCTGCTTCCAAGTCACTGTGCTATCTACATTCCCTTACAGAACTGATTGAAGAGAAAGGTATATATTGAAGAATAGACAATAATTTTTCTGGAGTGGTACATTCTGTAGTGGTAATTTAGGAAAAAATATTTTTATTAAAATATCTTTTCATCACTAAGGAAAATTCAAATCCCCACATCACTAACCTCTTTTTAGAACATAATCTTTCCTTTGTTTTTGCATATCTAAAATGTATATTAACCTGTTTTTTCCCAAGCCAAAAGCACTAGTTTTTTTTCTAACTCAACCCACCAAGATTAAAAATAAAAATAATAATGCAATAAACTTCTAAGCTGGCCAACCACATTATGACTGAACTAATTCATTATAAAGGTTAGAGTAGGCCTTCACTTCTGAGATAACATATCCAAATTATGACCTTATAAATATTGTTCTTCACCATCTTTCTGTCTCTTTTTTAAATTGGTAGACACTCCTTACTGCTTTTGGTGGACTTGCTTTGGAAGCATTTTGCTTCTTTTTCATGTTGTTAGGATAGACACAACAGGTCCGTGGTCAAGGCCTGTGTATTTGCTCACAGAATCTCTGCTAAACACTATACACCCTTTCAACACACTTGGTACTGTCTCAAGCTGACAATACTGAGACAGTCAGATGGGACAGTGGCTGGATGCTCTGTCTGTGGATGAATTTATAGGTTGTGTATGTGTGTTCATAAATGTGTGTGGTAAGAGTACATACCTAAACATACACGGAGTCATCCATGATATGAAGCCAAGTAGTGAACATTTTCTCTAATGCAATGTTTGATGTTTTGCAGCACACAAGATTTTCCTTCCAGGGCAACATCAACCTCTGTCACTGTGGTGCACACTAAGCCATGGACTGGCACCTGGTGATGGACACAGCTATGCTACAGAAGTATGTGCTCTATTTACAATGTTAGGCAGAGGCCTCTGGAACTGTAGCTTGCTGACCTCAGAATGTAGCATAGTACTCTGCAGAAATCAGAAGACTGGCGGTTCCCAGTCTTTCTAGCTGTTAACAGCCAAGAACATGGCTTAGTCCTCCAATTGGCCACTTAAAACAACAAGTCTATAAACTCATAAAGTCAAAAGTACTATGAGACATCTAAGATGGTATTCATCAAATCCTTCATTTAATCCAGAAGAAAAAAGCAAATGCCCACTCTTTGTCAAGAACTGTCCTAGAATCACAAGGTGATGATAGATAAGGGTGAATCACATAAAATTGTAAAAGGTACCATGCTGAGAAGGGGGCTGGACAGGGGCAACTGTTGGATGACTGTCAGGTTGGGGTCATAGGGCAAGATGACGGATTGGTTAGTGGGGGAGGGATTTTCCCCTGAAATGAATTGATATTCACACAGGCATTCGTTTTGGGAAGTGGTTAATTCTGGGCAGGAAATGAGCTGGCACTTTGGATTGGATGTGGTCAAACTTCCTTCTTTGTCTTGGGCCAGAAAGAGTTGTGCCAAAGGGCCAAATCACAGAAGAGTCCATTAAGTTGTTTTTTGGCTGTTGGTTGGAGTTGAAGTGTCTCGTATCATCAAGTTAACGATTTTCCATGTGGTGGTGACTGTGAGAAGCATCTTTTTTCCTGGAGTGGTCAGCGTCCAGGCTCAGGGATTGTAGAGTCCCCAGGCACCAATGTCTCTTTCCCAGGGCCTACAGAGGAATGTGAAATGTGGGGTCACACCAGAATGATGGCAAAGGAGAAACACTGTGCTCAGTAGACAGCGGCGGGACAAGTGTTCCGCTGCTACTGTTCCTATGGAAATGCACAGGATAACAGAAGAGGCAAATTGGTGGTGGTACTATTAGAGTACAGTGTGCTGGGGAAGAGGGAAATGAAGGTGAGGGCGCCATGCTGAGAAGGGAGCCGGAGCAGGACTTTGTGGATAAGGGGATCGCCTTGGACAATGTCAAGTGGCCTCAGAGCAGTGCTATGTACTGCGATTGGGGGTATGGCACTGGAGCCAGGCTCCAAAGAGTTCTGTCCTGGCTTTTAAGCTCACCAGCTGCTTGCAGTTGGTCACACTTTCACATTTCTTTATGACTCTGCACCTCCCTCCATAACGTAACGGGAGTTACAGTCTCTGCATCCTAAGGTATTGCAAGAACAAAGTAGACTATGGTATCTGAGGTGTGATGCCTGGAACCCAGTAGATATTAGCAATGATGCTCACACAAGTAGCATAAAGCTGTTTAATGGATCATAAGATAATTTATTAAAGAGGAGCATGAAAGGAGGGCTGTGTGGGTAGGTGTACAAGTGAGACTTGGAACAAAGCTTCCCTGAGCACTGTTGCTTCCTTCTCTTGTTTTGTGGCTTCTGTGATGGATGTGGCATTCCTTTCCCTTGACTCCTGCCCTTTATGTTGACTGCTACAGGTCAGCTGGTAAGGAGAAATCTGTGTGTGAGCTGGAGGCAGTCAGGAGGTCGCAACAGTTATGTCATCAATGGTCCTACCCATGGGAATACAATGTTGAAATCCTTCAGCTGGTTTTCACGCGGAGCTCCTGTTTGTGGAGGAGGATGAGCCTTCAGATCCTCAGCTAGTTCAGCTGAGAGACTTGATTCTCAGAGAGTCACATTTCCAGAGCGCTAACTTAGTGCCGGAACTGAAATGTAGGTAGTGACTCACAGACAGATTCTAGCCTTCGAAGTTCTTCTTTCTGTGTGGGCAAAGTGCTCATTGCCAGTGTGTCCTGTGCTGCTTTGAATGAGACACAGGGAGAGAACCCTACCAGTATTACATCATCCCAACAGTCACTTGGCTTATCCCCTCCAGGAGACCTGTTTTGTTCCATGGCTATTTTTTCCAGATGTGGCTTCAGTGTGTTTGAGATATCTTTGTTCCTCTCACACTTGCATTGATTTATTTTTTTGTGTTCATCTCCATGCAAACTCCTTCACGTATGCTCAGTACAATAAAATATCCATAGCCACATATTTTCAAGTTTGGTATGTAGTATGTTTCTTCTCCCAAAAGCTCTGAGAAAGAGCATTTTCATGTTACAGCTGAGGAAACTTAAGTGGGGAGGATTTCTACGGTTTCCAAGGCCCAAGTGTCAGCAGTTACTTCAATTAGGTTACGCACTTAAGAGTCCAAATGCCATGACTACTGTTTTTCCCATCTACCCACCCCCCCGACTTGTTCTCTTTCTTTGGCTGCAGGGAAAGTACAGTCCCCACTCAAGCAGCTGGACTGTATCCAAAACTTTCAACATCCTGACCAGATTCTTGTCCAGGCTCTTGCCGAAAATGAAAGAGAGAGAGAGAGAGAGAGAGAGAGAGACAGAGACAGAGACAGAGACAGAGACAGACAGAGATGGTGAGGGAGAAGGAGAGAGAGGGAAAAAGAAAACAAGTTCTAAAAAATTTGGTAATGTTACTTACAGATGAATAGCAACATACTGACTTAGTGATACTTTCTGCAGTGTCTAGACCCTCACATTTGCATAAATAGCAGAGAGGAAACAGATAATCCACTTACTAAATGGATCTTAGGGCAAATGAGCTTGGGGGAATGAAGTCTAAGTTTTCTTCTCCATTAAGGAAAGTCATGGAAACCAGTAATGTAAGGTGCTCGTGGATCCCCTACAAACCTTGTTAAAATGCAGGTTCTGTTTCAGTTTGAGTCTGTATGAGGCGATGCACTACTAACAAGCTCTGTGATGATGCCACACATCAGCATACAATTTATTTATGTTTTGGTTTTCTTGAGACGAGGTCTTGCTCTGTAGTTCAGGCTGGCCTTGAACTCATTATGTAGCCCAGATTGGCCTGGAGCTCAGGGTGACCCTCCAGCCTCAGCCTCTCTAGTGCTGGGATTACAGGTGTGCACCACCATGCTCAGCCAGGACACAATTTAAATAGCAAGAGCTTAAACCACCAACTCTTAAAGTTGGTTTCAAATTTGGGAGTTTAAAATAATCTTGACACCTAGGTTCTAACTCCAGAGGCTCTAATTGATCAAGCATGTGGCTTGAGATTTCAGAGGTTTAAAACGCTGATGCCAAGGTACACCAAAGTTTGGTTTAAACTTTTAAAGGATAGTATTCTCACTACTTTTCTTCCTCTTACTCTTCTTCATCTTCATCTTGATCTTCTTTTGTGGTGTTGGGAATCGAACCTCTGGCCTAGGCAAGGCCCATCCTACTAAGCTACATCCCTAACCCTTGTTTCTTTTTTTTTTTTTTTTTGGTACCAGGGATCGAACTCATGACCTCATGCTTGCCAGGCAATAACCCTTGTTTCTAATCACAGAATGATTGGATATAGCTATTTTAGAGGGAAAGGAACACAAATGGATTCGATAGCAAATCTGCTACATCTTGCTCACAAAAGGAGTTAAAAAGTAAATGAAGATTTGCCTTTTTCTCTACAAAGTTCTCAGCACAAGTAGATCCTGCATTTTGAAAAATTTCATCTTTCTCTACTGAACATTCTTACTCTCATGAGTGCTGAAAATCATTTCTGATAAAAACAGTGGGTTTTATTCAGTTGTCTATGGTTTGTAGAATTGTTTTTCTCTTTGGGAGGATGGCAGTGGGTGACTTAGGTGTCATCTTTCACCTAAAGTGGATTTATGCCTTAAATGGGTTTTCAATAATTTATTTGAAAATATTTACCTGTAGGAACTATGAGGAGTAAGGTTTTTTTTTTTTTTTTTTTTTGATACCAGACTCACGACCTCATGCTTGCCAGGATGGGATTCCACTCTCTGAGAGTTTGAATATTAAAGAGGAGCTGTAGGGAGAACACAAGTGACCCATGAAATGCTCTGCCATAAAGGATGAGGGAGCATGGAAGGAGATAGCCAGGAGTTAGATGAGATCAGAAGAGTCCAAAAGGCAATTATAAGAAGGCTATACTGGAATGGAGATAAGAACAATGATAAGGGCTAATCAGACTGAAAAGAGTGAAACATATTCCATCTGTGAGAAAAAGAACATCTGCAAACTGCTGGTGGAAAAGGAAAACATGGGGAGAACTGAAAGACATTCAATGTAATGTGAATGAAAAGTTCAAGCATCTGGGTGTGGACACGTGCTGGAGAGATGCCCAGGACTGATACGGACAGGGACCTGGTAGAAGGAGCTTTGATTTGGGGAGGCTGTGCTCATGTGACTGGAGCAGGACTCTGGGAATAGACAAACTGGGCCTGAATCATAGCTCTGCCTCCTTCTGGACATGCTATCTGGTGTCTGGGGCACTTGTGTTCCTGACTGGAGCCAAGGTTAATGATGCCTACTGCATAAAACTGCTATGAGGCTTGAATGTGTGAGTATAAGGAAAATGCATAAATTATAAGAACTTGATACATAATCATCACTACTACAAATCTCCAAGACAATGAACAGTTATTCCTGTTGTCTGGAGATCGATTCATACGAGTGAGGCTGGAAATAAGGTGTCAGTTAGGATGTATTGAGAGTAGTAGGAGTGAGTTAAGGGTGGAGAATGGAGGGATTGGTCAGATATCAATGGGATAAGAAAGGAGATCATTAAAGACTGAGATAGTCCATGAGATTTGGAAGAAGAATAGAAATGAGTTTGAGGTGAGTTTCATGGGGTCATTTGTATATATTGGGGTAGTATGCATGAGGAATCAGAAGCAGAGATCCCTTTGACATAGTAAAGGATTTATCACGGAGTTTTAAATGGCTCATAGAATTGCTAACAAGAAGGAAGAAACAGATAAACCTTTCAGGAGTTACCTATTTTTTTTTTTAATACTAATTGAACCAGGGACTTTGCACTGAGCTTCATTCCCAGCACCAATATCCCTTTTAAAATTGTGAGACACTATCACCAAGTCACTAACTTCTCAGGCTGGACTTGAACTTGTGATCTTCTTGCCCTAGCCTCTCAGATGACAGGCATATGGCACACAACTAAGTCAAGAACAACTGTCAAAGCCTCTCCTAATGTCTGAGAAGCATGGTAACAGGTGCCTCTTCAATAGTGCTGCCACCAGAAAGCTAGACCTTCTAAAATTATAGCGTTACTATGGAGAACAGGAAACCACTACAAGCAGGAAGCTGCGACAGCTAGGACCAAAGCACTTCTGCAACAGATTATGGTAGCAGAATGGATGCTCCTTTCCCTTCCGCCTATACTTGCCTCAGCTATGAAGCTAGCAGCTGGACAATGGGAATTTCTGAAAGTGCAGCTGTGGAAAAGTAAGTGACAGCTTGCTGGCTGAAACAAACATCGCCAAGCCCTGTGCATCTCAGGCTCTATTATACTAGATCCTGAGCTGCAAGCCAACAAGGAATATAGATTTTTAGCTTTGCAACATCTGGAACAGAGGAATGCACATTGGGAGAGCATTTTGCAAGTGACAGCATGTGACTGAGGAGAGCAGTGTAAAGTTGATTCAGGTGGTCAGAACAAGGTGTTTTTCTTCATCCTTCCTGGCAGTGCAAGGTGTCTCTGCCTCTGCACCATGGTGAGAAAAAAAAAAAAGCTGTAAGTCCACTGCATTGCAAAGTCTCAAGCGAGAACTCTGGGTAGATTCCAATACGTGGAATTGGGTTTTAGAAGAAAGTCAAAGCTGGAGATAGTAGATGTTGAAAAATATGGTACATGGTTAAGTTTTTTTTACAAAGTCATTTGATTAAGTAAAAGACACATGGTCACTAATCCCCCTTGCCCCATTGTTCTTGCCACCTTCTGAAGCAGTCCTAAAGTCCTCTTTTGTGAGTTGCATGATCACAGCTGCTTTGATGTCTTGAACTGATTCAGAATGTTTAACTTTCATGGTTATTTTGACTTTGGCCATGAACCAGAGGTTACACAGTGCCAGACCTGGTGAACAGTGTGAATGATAACACAATGTCCCAGTTTTTAAAAATTTTTAATATATATATTTTTTTACTTTAAAGAGAACAAAACCCAACAAAGCAGAATAAAACCAATCAAAACTCAGCAGCGAAACTGGTACAGAACTTCAAAACAGGACAACAGAAAATCAACAATGGCTATTGTAATATAGTTTGCTATCTTCACAACAGTTGTCTATACCATTAGACATAGCAAAATCAAACAAAATGAAACAGAATAAAACCAATCAAAACATAACATTGAATAAACAAAAACAATAAATTGGAACAAAACAAAACAGTGAGAAAAATACTGCACATTGTTATTTTCAAAATAGTTGCTTAGGTTACCAGGGGCAGGAATAAAACAAAACAGTAAAATGGAATAAAACACTGGATTTCAAAAACGAGACAGGAGGATAGCCTCCACAGTCGCCACAGTGCACATGGCCGTCCTCCAAGTAGATGCCCAGACCACCAGCCCCAGGCCTGCAGAGTCAACCAAGCAATACAAGCACTGAGCTACTGCCTTTCCCTCAGTTGCTATCATCTCACCCTGAGTCCTCTGAATCAGCAGCAGCGGTGAGGGTGGGGGTGTCAAAATGTGGGGGGATCCTTTACTGTTTTTCAGCCTGCCCACTTGCTGGCTCACAGGAAGGTGTAGTTTCTCTTCTGGCTGAGGCTCTTACCCGTCAGCATGGTGGGGCTTATGGTACAGGAAGAAATACATTCTCTTCTGGCTCAGGCTCTTTCCCATCAGCATGGCAGAGCTTACGTCATGGGAATGGGTAGTTTCTCCCACACTGTCGTGGTTTTATGAGCCTGACTTTCTGTTGGATGGTACACAGCAACAACATTCACTATATTTTTGATACATAAAGGCCCTCAAGAAAGAATGTCTTCAGAGATGCTTCATAAAATTGCAAGAATGATGTGACAGGGGTGTTAGAAGACAGAAAGTATTTTGAGGGGTATTAACAGCAATGCATGTTTTGCTGTGATCAATTTTTCTAATATTCACTGTATTTTTTGATCACCTCACGTATATTAAAGTCATTGGAAAGAAGAGGCCACTTACATTCATGGGAGTAGATTAAGAGAGACTGGGGAGCACAAAGAGAAAGAAATCTGGGCCATAACTGAATCATGTGGACATTTGAACTTTGGGGGGAAGGAATCTCTTTCTGAGTACTGTTTGTCATGTAAGCACATTATGATTTATACTCACTCTGTAGAAACAGAAGTGGATCCAGAAAAACCAGAATACCATTCAAAGTTATGTTTTAAAAGCACGGACCACTCAGTATCATAAAGCAGCCCTTGGCATGGGTCCTCATGTGTCACTGGCACTTGGGATGACAGTGTTGATGGATAAGCAGACCATAGTAATACTTAAGAAAATATGGGAAGAACCTCCAGAGTTAAGCTCACACAAGCCGTGATCATGAAGGCCTGAACCCTCACCAGCACTGCTTAACCTCACAGGCTTGGGGCACTATTTATATTTTTCCAGGAGCACTTTTTTTTATGAGTATTGTTTTTGTTGTATAGACAAATGGCAACAAAGAGTGGAAGTTGTGTAAGAAGATGTGTTCACTGAAGCATTGTGCTGAATAACAAAAATTGGAAAGCAAATTACATGTTTATTCCTAGGCATATAGACAAACAATAGTGAATTCAAACAATGAAATACATAGCATTTAAATAATGAGCTAGCTCTATATCTATTAATTCAGATAAGTCTCAAAAATTTAATGTTATGTGAAAAATGCAAGCCACAAAATGTTATATAAAGTATGATATTATTTATTAAAAATTTTGAAACCACACAAAATTTTGTATTATATTTCCTAGATAAATGAAGGGCACAGACAAACTTCTGGGCAATGTCATCCAATCTCTGGACAGCAAGTAGGGGGATGGCTAGAAGGGTGAGATTATAGCTCTCTATGGATTATTTTAAAAGAAGCAGAAAGAAATATAGAAAAATATTAACAGTTATTAAATAAGTTGACAAGCACTGAAGAAATATTATTTCCCATTTTCTTCTTAATTAAAAATAAATATTAAGCATATATAAAACTTGCAATTACCAGAGCAAGAACCAAGCTTTCTTACCTGAACTTCCCTTAAACAGATGACTAGGGGAAAATATATACAGTAAGTCCCTGCCTTACCAACATTCACGCTGTGAACTTTTACAGCTAAGAGCAGACCTTGCGTTACAAACATTTATAGACGTGAACGCATTGTGGAAGTAGCTGGACATTGTCACAGCTGTGCTTTTGTTGCTTGCTGTACAGTGCAATAGTGTACAGTCTTTTGTGTGTGTTTGGTGGTTTTATACTTTACATTATATATTTGTATGTATTTATGTCAAAAGTGTGTAAGACTCACTATGGTAGACTTGCAAATGAATCCAACTTATAACTGTTCTCCTGGAATAGAACTTGTTCCTAAGTCAGGAAGTCACTATACATGCACATACATATATACACATACATATACACTTACATATATATGTATATGTGCACATGTATATAATATACTTACACATACACACATGCATATATGTGTGTTCAAATTAAAACAAGCTCTACTTTATTGGAAAAAGTATTGTCTTTATCAGTTTCTGAGAGTCATAATTTAAATGTGGTGGAACTTTAACCATTTTCTGGGGTTTGATCATGTGCCCAATCTATAGACAACATGGACCATCTGTGTCTCAAGTAGAATGATGATCTCAGAGTGGAGGTGGAGCAGGGAGGGCCAGAGGACATTGTTGGTTGCTGGGGAATTTTCCATGTAGGGCTGAGAAATTATAGAAAAGCCATAAGAGGTGCCCAGTCAAGTTCGGTGAGGGGCTAGGAAGTGGAGTGTAAATTCTGGGGAAGCCTCAAGAGGTCTATTCCCCATGGGAATTCCATCCAAGAGCAATCCATTGGCTTCGCTGATCTCTCTGAATCATTCCAGAGATGACTCTCAAGTGACTTCTCTATACTACTTTTAAAATTTCATCATTGAACTGGAATACTCACAGGTATTCCCAAGATTTTGGAAATCTCTCATTTGGTAACAGCTTCCCTCGGCACTTCCTTCTTCCTGTGCCTGTTCATACCAAACCCTTTCTGAGCTCCCAGCCATAATCTGAGCCACTGTTTTTGTGACTGGGGAATTCTGAGGAGGAATGAGATAGTGCAGTAACAGGAGGCATCAGTGGGTGATGGGAATTCAGGTGAAAATAAAGTTGCTGAATATAGAGAAAGTTGTGTGATTTTCTCCAGGGGCAGGAAGATATTAGTCTACAATGAACTTGTTATTTTTCATCAACTTGTCCCTCACTTTCCTCTGTAAGTTCGGCGAGTATGAGGAGGGGTGTGTGTGTGTGCGTGTGTGCGTGTGCATGTGTGTGCGTGCGTGTGTGCCCGTGCATGTGTATGTTTTGGGGTTGGAGTGTGAGAGGAAAGGAAGAGGGCAGTCTATAAAGTCAAGTTCAATATTCACTAAAGAGATATATGCTCTAGGTAGCCTAGGTTCCCAGTTAGAAAACTGACTTATTTCACTCACATAGAGGTGTCATTTACTCATAAAATTTCCAAGATCTGGTTAATCCTCAAGAGTAACAGAATCTAGTTTTAAACTTCTGGATTGTCTGTTTCCTCTGCTTTTACCACTTCACTTATTGGTAATTGTCTTTTTTTTTAAAGACATATTAATCTTTTAAATGATGCTCCCCTGTGTCTTTGGCAATTGTTTTTCTGAGCATTGCTAGACAGATTGAAATTAGTAATTGAAATTACTCATGCTGCAAAAGGCAGGTACTTCTGCTCAAAGGACAGTTAGAAATGAAAATGGGATCTTTCTAGAGTTAGGATGTGAAAGGGGAGAACATTTGCTTAGTTTGCATGCACTTAGGCTCCATTTACCATCTCAAGAATGTGTGAGTTGGTTTAATCAAGATTCTGCTGTGCTACTCAGTTAATATACAACTCTAGGACCAGGTGTTTCCTTATCTCTAGCTTTGTTTTCTATAAATTTTCCTGTGGTCTGACCACATAGCACTTGGCTTGTGAGATTCACCATCTTTTCCAAAGTCTGTTCCTCCCAAAGAATCTACTCGCAGAAAGAGTTAAAGACAAAAGGTAGCCTTACTGAGTATTTACGATGAGACCTAGGAGGAAGGTGCTCAAACACACTGCTCAACACATGACTTAACATTTCTCTTAGATGTTCTTGTTTCCCCAAGTCCCTCTCATCCTTTTCTTTAAATATTTTCTAGATTGTAACAAACCTTGCTGAGTTCTTAATCCTTCTCTTCCTTGACAAAAATGGAATTTTACTTCTTCTGGTATTTTTGCACAGCAGTGGAGGGCCTCTCTTTTCTTCCTGAAACAAAAACCTCAGAGGCTTGCACTCTGAGCTAGATGGTTCATCGAAGTCCTTCAACAGGCAAGATGCTTCTTCAAAGAGGACGTGGCAGTGTCAAATTTGATGACCCTGGACAAACCTCATGGCAGCCTAGGTCAGGGCAGAAGGATGCCATTGCTCAAAGTTCCTCTCGCCATTTTCAAGCCATCATTGTCTATCAAGAGCTTTTCTGTGGAGTCAAAAGCCCTCTGCAGAACTGAGTTTCTGAGAGGAGTCTGAAGTAGGGAACAGATGTATCTCATGCAGGGAATGGGAGCTGGTCCCTGACTAAATGATGGCGCTGCCTTGATTGTTACAAATGGACAGAGGGTCTGTTGAACATACAAGGTCACTCTAGAAAGCATCCTGAACCTTGTCACCATATTCTGACCTGCTGAGGTGACATTCAGTCAGTTGTCGCTGATACCGTTTGTTGTGTATCGATGTGTTGGACCTTCATTTGCTTGGGAGCTTCTAGAGCTCTGCCTGGAGTCTCAGCTCACAGATGTTCTGAGGTGAACTGGACTTTGGAGAGATTCAAACTTAGTCCCCTAGTTTTTTAGGCCTGGATTCTGAGCTCCAGGAAGGAGAAGGAATGAGTCAAAGTGAAACAATGAATTATTAGTTCGGCTGGGGTAATCCAACCCCTTCTGATTCCCATGTGGGGTTTCGTTGCCACACTGTGGCAATTCATTCCTTTGAAAGATACTTCACTTTTTAAACTCTGGATATGTATTTTTCCAAGAGATAGAAGGAGAAGTATACTATATAATATATTTTGTGGTTTCTATTTCAAGCTAACATTTTCTTTTTGTCCCAGTGTTTGAATAGATGAAGTACTGTTTGGTAGAGAGTTGTTTTCATCTTGGGGTCCAGGAGACACTTTTCAGTCTAAACTATTATATAGGAAGATGGATAACACATTCTCAACAGGAAAGGTGTTTGTATCCACATACTGGAATTTATTCACCGTGACTGATATGGTGGTGTTGGCTTGCAAGTAATCCAGCAAGAACTGGGAGAGATTCTGGTATATATTTTTAGTTTGTATTCCAGACTCACACACTGTTACCATGGCCTGTCTTTTGACCTTCGTGTTGACAAGAAGTTCCAACTTCAGGTCCACGGACTGATTTGAGCACTGCACAAGAAACTGCAGTTGGCAAATGATGAAGTACAAGCCTGGGAACTGAATTACCAGGTTCCCATCCTGGTATCTGACTCCATGGAGAATGCCGTCTTGGTTCCAAGAAATCTTGGTACTGTTGAGATGCTTTGACACTGGGAAAAGAAGCATGAAAAACAGAATTACTGACCAGATTTTATCTGCAAGTTGGAAAACTGTCTTTATTCAAGATTCCCATTCAACAGCTTTATCCTTGGCAATGTTGCCTGTGGTACCAATCACCTGAGTAACTTTTCATTACACCTTCTTGGTCTATTTATTGAAGTCACAGCTGGAAAACCATCTCTTTTCCTTTTCTCCAATGCCCAAAGATAAAGGGTCAAACATATGGTACTACCTCATTATTATTATCTTACTGTCTTATGCTGACTAGTCTCTTTCTTGTTATACTATAAGCTCCTGAACTGTATTCTGCACAGTCTGCATTATCGTGTTCACTTATTACAGATGAATAGCCAGTGAACCACTGTTATTTGGTCTGTGTTACAGAAAGTATCAGAGATAAGACAGTTAATATTGTTCAGTTAATAACCACTTATCAGGTCGCTCAGGAGAATCTCATTAACTTGCATATTCAAATATATCTTTTAATGGGTTATCATCTGAAATTCTGAATGCCATCTTTCTTTACAGGGCAGCCTGACACAGTTGCATAGGGCCGCCGTGCATACATGAAGGAGCTCTGCCATCTGGGATTTGTAGCAGAACCGCTCAGCAGACGTGTTTGTGTCAGAAGGCTTGTCTCCGAGTTCTAACAAATGAAATTTAGCACTGCTTAGTAAGGATACCTTCAGAACTGGGAACTTGGCAGGTTTGTTTTAATTGCTTTTATAATTTCCCTGTAAAGCTCGTGGTATTCAGTTGAAAGGTAAGAACTAAACTAACTGCAAAATTGAATTTTTAAAATGAACAGAATGGCTGTTCAGAGAATCTTGGCCACCTCCTCTGTACGTCGTCCTTTTGCCATGTAAGTGCCTCTTATGGCTTCACTTATAAGAGACCGCTTACCTGAAGCACACTGCCATGTGCAAATAGGCCCTGTGTCAACATGTTCATTAAGCTGTCAGTCTGGAGACAAGGCGGTTTTGTGGTTCCCTTGTGTATAGCTTCATGGAGATTAACAGCCTTCTTCCCTTGCTTTAGGAAAAGGACTGTGTACTTGGTTAAAGCATGGGAGTAGGAAGGTAAGGAGGACGCAGGGTGGAGGGGAGACCAGCTAGGTAACATGAAGGGGAGGATGGGGCTGAAGAAAGAGCAGCCTTGTAGCTTTGGACTGTAACACTTGGTCCCTGCCCGGCAAGGTATTCAAACGCAGGCTATAAAAAATATTCAGCTACACAGAAGATACTTGCAGGTTCCCTCCAGCCCTGGGGTCTCAGTGGATCTTCTGGCTTAAAAGTAAAAGGGGCACAGAAAGGAGTCCGCAGTTCCTTGTTTCCTGGACTTGGCTACTTACCTCTGAGGTAGGCTCTTGACTTCTTAAATGGAGCCCTTTCCAGGATACACAAGAGGTCATCTGAGCAGTTTCCTAGAAACAAAGAGACCAAACATAGTTCTCAGGGTTAACCAGTTCAAGGTCAAGAAAGCTGGTGGGAATGTAAATTTCTGGAAATGCAAATCTGATTCCAGGGGTTAGGTTTCTTCCTTGAGGCTGTTTTGTTCCATAACAAAGATAAAAGCATCTTTTCACTCACTTTTAAGAAGACAAAAGATTGACAGTATCTCACAAGAAGCCTCCTATCTAGCACTTCTTTGGGAAGGCCAAGAATAGCATTCAAGAAATAAACATATTTTTAGTATCTTCACCAGAGACGACAGCTAAGTTTTTTCTTATTGTAGTAACTATTCTGTATGCAAAGGACGGAATGCTACATTTTCTGTGATGACTCATGAGCTCAGTGTATAGTATTTGGAACAAATCTCTCCTTTGCTTTGAGACTTGGCTTCCCTATCTCTAAAACTGTGTGGTCTCCAACCTGACACTGACAGTGTTAGATGAGGTCATTAGAGATGACCATTCAGTCCACCCAGCAGAGAAGCAGCAGCCACAGGCTCTCGCAACAGGCAGCCACACCCTGGTGCATTTGCTCTCTGAGTAATATGTTTTGGGCTCACAACCTCCCCCTTGACTCTGCCCAGGCTTGAGAAAGTTCCTCGTGGTCCTCACAGTTCCACAGGGACTTGGGGTGTTTAAAAGTAGAGTGAACAGTTCCCTCTGCTGTCTGAGCTAGCTTATTGCGACGTGTATCCCCAGCAGAAAGAAGGGCAGTTTTCATACTTATTTGCCCTTGACTCATGCAGAGTGTCTGGTCCAAAGCTCCTCTTGGCATTGAGGGCTGGGGCCCAGCTGCCATTTTCTTGACCTCATCCCTCCAAGCGGTGTTTTTGTCCTACCTGTCACAGCCGACTGCCCACAGGCACGGGGTGTGTAGAGGCAGAATCACCCTGAGTTTAGTCTCCTAGTGGACTGCGACTACTCTCCCAGAGTCCCTGTGGCCCAGCCTCCCATTCTGAGCATAGAACATCAGTCAGAAGGAACTGCAGAGTCAGGCTTGCCTGGCTCGCTTTGCCTGGAATGCTTTTCTGCTTTTGTTTATGTGATCAGGCCTGAGCTCCTCAGCACAGTATCCATGACCCTTGTGCATCCTGACCCCTACCAGACTCTCCAGTCCCCTTTCGCTCAGTCCTAGCAGTGCTAATCTTCACCATCAGCACAGCAGTGACAGTAATGTTAATAATTACTAATATGTGTTGCATAACATCTATATCGAGGCACTCGGCTCAACATACTATGTACATCATTTCACTTAATTTTCACAGTTACCCTTGTATACTGTTTCTGTCATGTATATAAGGAAGGCAAGGCTTTAAAACAGATTGTGACTTTTCGCCTTCACACAGCTAGTTGTTGATAGGGTGGAGATTCAAAGTCATGCTGTGGGACTGTAATGACTGCGCAAATTGCTGATCACTGTGCCGGTGTTTGAGGTGCCCTGAACACACTCTGCTGATTTGTCACTCCACTTTGGCAGCTTCTCCGGTTCCCTCTACATGGAACCCCGACATTCCTCAAGTCCACTGTCATTTGAAACACAACCTAGCAGTCATCTCCCCCAGGACACCTTCCCTGCCCTTCCTTGATTGCCTTTCCATGAGGCCATGAGCTCTCAGGGTAGAGACTGCTATCCACACAGCCCCAGTTAGAAGATGCACTGTGCGTGTCTGCTCACCAATCACCTCTCTGTCCCTTTTATTCCCCTCCGTGGAGACCAGCTTTGTCCTCAGAGCATGAGTGAGGTGAACAGGGATGTTTGGCTGGCCTTCCCCCAGACCTCATTCTCCCCAGGCTATTGGCCAGGTTAATGGCAGGATGAGGAAAACCAGGCTCTGGCCACTGGCGAAGGCCACTGGCACTGTGCCACTTGCATGGTACCTGCATCAAGTGGGAGGCTACCAACAGGCAGAAACACAAGCCTGGGCTTGTCTCTTACACACAGGTTCTTGTGTTGTTTTTCCTCTTTGATCTTCACATGTTCAGTGGGGTAACCTCAGCTGTAATTCTGAGAAACCCAAGGATGGAAAAAACCCCTTATTTTGAAGCATTTGCATTTCCTGAAGTCAAATGGCATGGCATCTGTTAGTTTTGCTTAAAGAATCTCATGGGTAGTTTCAAGTTAAAGGAAAAACAAAGCCAGCTCCTTTTAAGAATGATATTGCAGCAGAGCATGGTGGCACATGCCTGTAATCTCAGCATTCTGAACGGTTGAGGCAGGAGGATTGCAAGTTTGAGCAATTTAGTGACAACTTGTCCCAAAATGAAAAAAAATTTTTCTTTTAAAAAAATGGTTGGGTATATATGCAGTTCAGGACAAAAGCCTTGGGTTTACTCCTCAGTACCTCAGCATGGAGAGAAAGAAAGAAAAAAGGAGAGAGAGAGAAGAGAGAGATGGTGGGAGGAGGAAGAAAGGAAGAAAGAAAGAGAGAAAGAGAAAGGAAGAGAGAGAGAGAGAACAGAACAATGCCATGAGTGACATTACCAAGACTAATTCAGGGAGTGGGACACAAGCAGGACACACAAAGAGCTATTAAGGGAACTAGGCTGTTGGAAGAAGTGGAAAAGACTCAGAAGAAGGCAGCCTCTGTCTTTTGGTATGTGACAAGAGTGCCAGTGGGGACAATGTGGTCTCATCGTCCAGGCCCAAGGGTGAGGTCCCTGAGCAGGAGCAGAAGAAAATCAGACCCCAGCTAAAAGCTAGCACCACTTCCATCCCCATTTCTCAGATGTGGCCATGAGAACACCTACACTAAGTATTCCCAAGTCACATGTAAGTCACAGAGTTGGCAATGCAAGTATTTGTCTCATCAGTGCTGTTCAGTGCTTTGGGGGTTGTGAGACTCTTGTCAAGAGCTTGATAACACTCTGTGAGGGTCACCAGCCATGAGGCTCAAGATTCCTCATCGCCTGGGTGTCCACGACATGCCTTTCCCTTTTGGTATGAAGAAAAGGCAGATTTCTTTGGTAAGAAGACCTATCTAATAGCTGGTACTATGTGCAGCTGAAATCTTGCAATGTCCCTACAGTTCTGAGGACCAGGTGCATAGAGACCAAAACACACCCTGATTCTCTTGCTGTCCAGCTCCGTGAGGTGTCTGGTGGGCTCAAACAGAACATGAAAGTGTGAAAAATAAGAACCATGTGCAGATATTGGCTGAGTTGACCTGATAGTCAGGATCCTGGAATTTCCTCTTTATGGGCTTTCGTATCCCTGTCCAGATGGAGATTGGTGTGGCCGGATAACACAGAGGGCCTTTCTAGCTTGTTCTGGAAGGTGAAACAGACTCAGCTCTCTACTATTGGGACTGATGGGGTGGACATAGAGAGGGGCAGGCCAGGCCCAGTCCTGACTGTTCTGTGGACATATTGCTCTACTGTAGGTAGGAGACTGTGTTCTGATCCTTCAGATACTTACAGTGACAGAACAGAACCTTCTAGATCTGGGGACAGTGAAAGTTGTGAGTAGGCTGGTTATGTTGCATGGTTGGTAGAAGTTCCTTGAGGGAATCTCTTGTCCAGGTGTGGGAACACATAACCATGTGCCTACAAGTAGACTAGTTCTAAGTCATCCAACAAATTAGTAATAGAGGCAGGACCAGAGCCGAGAGCTGCATGCTCCTTTTGTGGAGGCATTCTGTCTTCCAAGTAATTGGAGCACTCTGAATTTCTCTGAGGTTAAAGCCTTCAGGTGCACAATGATTATACATTGTAGTTTTGTCTCCAAGCACTGGTCTCTTCTAGAAGGATCACGAACTTGTCTTTGATGTTGTTTAGAAGACTGGAAAGAAAGGTATGCCAATAAAATCCTACTGACGAGAGGAGAGAGATAGAGAGAAAAAGACATAGTGAGAGGTACCTGAAAGAACCCTGGTCTAGAAGCCCAGGATTATGGTAACCTTAAAACCAGACCCTGACTTGAGATTCCATAGTGTTTGATCGAAAGGAACATCACATGCTGTGTTAACAGGTAGCTCAGTTTTATGAATCGGAAGACTGAACCCGGAGAGGATCTGTCCCTAGGTCCCAATGAGTAAGTGGCAGAACTGGGTGCAGAGCACAAGGTTGCAGATTCCTATTTCTGCCTTTCAGTTTTACCACGGAGCAGGGAGGGTTAAGTACAATAAGTGGGTTCAGAGTCACAGCAGACACTGGAACTGAGACCTGTCAAAACAGCTGGAGCTGCTGAGAAAACAAGCACTAATGAGCCCTCCTGGTCCTGGCTTGTGGGAGGATGCCAGGGGATGATTCCAGGCGTGTGTGAGGAAAGCTGCCAAGTCACAAGTCAGGGCAATCAACCCTCCATAAAGATACATCAATGCTTGGGACAGCTCGGCTGTGGCATAGGAAACCACAGGGGTCATTCCAGAGTGTCAGGTGCCTCCAAGCTCTACAGTACCTTCAAGGTAGACAGACACAGTATCGCAAAAATGATCACGTGGATTCATGATAAGACTTTTAGCTCTGGACTCATCACTTCTCCTCACTGCACCACTGATGTGAGGGTACCAATAATCAACAAGATGTGCCATGTGATGACGAAGCACTGAGACTATGGGCGCCAGGCAGCCGGCGCAGCACATAGCTAGAAACTCTGCAAATGGTAGTTTCTTTCTCCTTTGAGGTTTTTTTTTTTTTTTTTTTTTTTTTTTTGTCACTGCTACAATGGCTCAGCTTTAGCAATAGCATTTAACAAAATGGATTGGCTAATGAAATGCTCATTATGATGAAACGCCTGACTTTATCCGATGGAGTGGAGTCTCAATTATGCACCTGAGTGTTTGAGCCCAGCCAATGCTTTTAGGAAAGTGTGCAGAATCCTCCTTTCATCTGTTGAAAGTGTTTTAATCCCTTTAAGAAAAAGACGGATTCTTTTAATGACTCTGCCTTTTAGCTCCAACTTTCTTGGGGACTATACAGGAGAGTCCCAACAGTGACATCTAGAGGAATCACTGTTATTAGTAGAACTTGAGATCCATGTGAATCTATCATTTCAAAGGGCTGCAGCTTGACTAATTGATACCTCCAGGCCAACTACTGATGGAGAAATGAACTTAGCCATTGGTTCAACAAAGAAGAACGCTATGACCCTAGATTTACAACAGCATTTGGGAATTGTCCATTGTAGTATTCTTCGTGTGAAGCACATGGAAAATGATTCATAAATATAAACTCAGATTAAGCTGAAATTCATTTAAATCTCCTGTAGACTTTTTGAGGTTTGGCACCCTTTTCAGTCCTGCTATAGTATATAAGATAAAGTTATCTGACTTTACGGATGTTTCTTTGGTATACTTTACACCAAAGGTGGGTTGAATTGACATGATTGGGAGTGTTTAAGAAGAAACTTTGAAGTACTTAAAAGGAAGGGTGAGTCTGCAGTTATAGTAAAACTACAAATATTTTTAACAACTTTATAAACTCCCCTTTGCAACACAGAAGTATGTCAGCTCGCTGTAAGAACAATCATCATCCCTACATCAAGGACTGCCACGAGGATTACATGAAATAATGCATAATGGTGAGCTGGTGTCTACTAGTGATGGTTGGGTAGTTCAGGGTCTGTGCTGCTTGGATTGTAGCAATTCAAGCCAACACACATTGTGACCAGAGAGCCTGAAAGAAAGACACAGTGAGTGCAGTTTGAAGAATGTGCCTGCTTTGCATCCCTTGCTCCCTATCTCAAAATCTCTGAACTGTATAGAACTCTGAGATTTCCTTTGGATCCAGACTTGTGGTTTGTACATGGTAAATTCATGTGTAAATTTTCACATATGCCTCAGTGATCAATTTGTTTGCTTTCCAGCTTCCTTTTCTACTCCTCTTCTACTTGAAATCTTCTCTTTTTCCCTTCCTCTCTTTTGGGGGTGCGAATTAGGCTTTAGAACTCTGGATGACCTCCTGGGGACCCAAAGGAACTATGGTCTGAGGGGCTCTTTTCCTAGCCATCTCCTGCAGAGTGAGTCCCGATTTCTGCCTTGAGAAAAAGACAGCGAGTTTTAAGAGCAGGTAGAGTGTGTTTAGTGTGAATGAAGCAGCAGATAGTGGCCTGTAACTGTCCAGAAAGCAATTTGCCCCCAAGAAGGAGCATTCCCTATTGTGCAAAAGGAAGAAAAGAAGAAAAAGAAAATAAAAGAGAAAATAAAAAATTCAAGACTTAACAAAATTGGTGAACTGGGCATTCTAGATGCAGATCTGTGCATCTTGTAGAAGACAGATCTTCTTGCTGATGCTTAGTCTCTCTAGGGGAAGCTGCTAGGAAGAAGAACGAGGCATGGCTCTTTCTCCTTATCTTTTTTTCCCCCTTGTGGTGGTGCCTTTGGAAGGGCTGCCACAAAGCATCAAGAATAGCTCAGTAAAAGAGGGGGAGCCAGTCTCTTAGTCCAGTTTCACATCAATGGGCAGCTTACATTGATTATCTGAAATGGCTCTTTAATGCCTACACTTTCTTTTAATGGGGGTGGGGCTAGGGAGTACACTCCCAAACCATGTAAAAATTGTAAATGTTACAACGGTAAGATTGTTAAAGAATCCAAAGACATTGGTTTGATCCATGGAGTATCACACACAAAGCAACATCCATTCTGAGATTGGTTCACTGTCTTCCCTAACAGTTCAGGAATAGGAATACCAAGTCTCAAGAGGAGGAGTGAGTTGCTTTAAGTTTCAGGACTGGACTGTAGGTGGACAGAATTCCAACTCGGTTCTTGCACTTGATTCCCCATCTTCAGCTGGTGACAGTATTCAGGCAAGGGTTGCAGTTATTGTGAAAGGACCTTCAGCACCCTCCCTTGGTCTATATATGTTCCCATTTCCTTAGAGCCTCCAGGAAACTGACTGTTGCAGGCTTCATACCATTTGCTTGAAAGACAAATCTCTTCCAACTGACACTTGACCCTCCCCCAAACCTACATGTGATAGATACCTTGGCTGTTTCTGCCTCAGAGCAAGATAACAGGCTGCTTCAGAGACATAGAGATGGAGAGTAGGGGGCTGGCATGGAGGAGGGGTGAGAGTGTGGCAGGAGGTCCACACTTGGAGAGCAGTAGGGTCAGGAGGGAAGTCATTCAATCTAATCCTTGGTTAAACAAAAGGGCTTCAAGGCAGATTAGACTGGCTTTGAGGCTCTGCCTCATTCTTGACTGACTGTGAAACTTCAGACAAGTCAGTAAGCTGTTCTGTGTTCTGGTTTTCTTACAGATAAAATAGAGCTCATGGTGATCCTTGGGCTTGATGTGAGGCTGGAGGAGCACACCACAAAATGCTCAGTCAGTTTTTGGTACATTGTGGGTGCCTATTAATGCCATTAGTCTTACTCTGCCAGTTCCTCATGTATATGCAGTGGTTGAAGAGGGGCATCCATGGACGTTGTCTTAAAAACTACCTATAGAATTCATCCAGTGCAGGTCAAAACTACTGGTTGGTGAGACATGTTATGAAAAGATCCAAGGAATATTGTGAAGTTTGAAGATGAGACCAAAGGCACAATATCATTCTACAAAATAAAGCTAGCAAAATTTAAATTTCTGCAATTTTTTTTTTTAAGGAATAAATAAAGGCGGCTGGAAATACGGGGAAGGATTTAAATACAGGTAGGAAGGTGAATAAGTTTTCTCATGTGGTAGAGGGCTGAGGCCCAAGGAAAAACTGTCCTTTCAGAAACTGTCAGTGGTTGGAATAGCTGAGGCCTTCCTTACACGAACAGAGGGATCTCATATTCAATTCTACATCATTCTTCCCTGGACTGCCCTTAGTATAACATGCTGTCCTAACAGCTGGCTGCATTTCCTAAATCCTTCTCTAGATGTTTCTGGATACAAATGTGATGTCCTGTTGAAATTCAGCGAGTTCAAGGGAAAAGCAGTTGTGTTCTTCGATTTGGACAAATAAATCATATGCCATGAGCCTGCGGGAGCTTCTAAATGTAATCGGAGCACAGAACTAGAATAAGTGCTGAGGAGGTGCAGGAGCCATTGTCCTTACTCGACCCTCCTTGGTTTCAGGCTATAGGTGGTGTGAGGTAGGGTCATTTTATTTGGATATGAAGCAGTAGCTTGGAACCTTTATCAAGGATACGGACTCCACCAGGTGGCAGATGTCCTGTGAAAAGGACCCCATGGTGACTTCATGCAGAGGCACTGTGAACTTTTTCTTCTAAGTAAGAAAGTAAGACTCAGAGAGGAGAAGGGCATGGAGAAAAGTTCTCATCCCAACTCTGGTTCTAATCTGCAGTTCCAGCTATCCTCCCAGAAGTGTCCTCAAGTCCTGAGCCCTGTGGACTGAGTATGAGGCGGCAGTTGGCTGGACGCTTTTATGACCAGGAACTAGAGGCTTGTGTTAGGTCTTGTTATTAAAATAGACATAGTTTTCTGTGGTTTCCCTGCAGCTAAGTGTATCCTGTGTTCAGTTACTTTCACATGTGTGCAGGGCTCTGCATCCCAGGCTCAGGCCGATGTTGGTTTCCTGCTGACAGAGGATGATTTCCAGCCGCAGCTGCAACAGATGGTTCCCTGGAAGGTTCTTCTCTTGTGCCCTCCAGTGACAGCCTCTTGTTGCTTCTGGAGCCTCCTTCAAATAATTTCTAGAAGAGGGGTCTCCTGCCTGGAACATTTGCAATGGCTTTTTCTCCAAAAGGAAAAACTTGCTGCTTGTTCTGGGTTTAAAATCTGCTTGTTGTGGAACAGGGCTGGGGCTTCAGATTCCCTCAGGATTGTTGTTAGATTGTCTTCTTCCATCTTGACATATCAGACAAAATTATGGTTTCAGAAAGCATCAACTCTGGACAGACTCAGTTTATCTAGTACATTGCAGTTCAGTTACAGGTGAAATTCAGAGGACAAAAGATTTGCCTAAGAAACCATTTCTGTAGCCCAGGTCTTACCCTCAGGTAATCTTCCTTCCACCTCACCCTACAGTGTCCATAGTTTGCCGAGCCAAGGAAAGTGTAGGACTAAAATAGGAGGCAGACCAGGCCATACACAGCAGGACACTGGCATCTCAAGGCTTAAGCACACCATGCATGGGGCATTGGGAGGAGCCCTGGGTGTTTGTCCTTGCTCTGTCACTGACTCCTTGTGAGATCTCAGACTAGGTATCCTGATTCCCTGAGTCTCAGTTTCTTCTCTGAAAATAAGAATACTAAGAGAATAATAATCCCTGCATTGTTTGCCTTCCACGTTGGGGCTGAAGCGTGGAATGTTCTACAACGAAAGTTTCACAGCCCTCCTGGGGAGTGTTATTAGCATTTTAAAATATCTGATTGCATAAACAGCGAATTGTAAACTGAGGCTAGTTTGGGTTGATGTTCTTCTATTCCTACCTATGGGTGAGGGAAGACGGGGTCTGGTAAGTGATCTAATCCACAGTGACCAATTTTGGATATTTCATGAACCAAGGAACTTTTCCTCAAAATGGAAATTCAAGAACCAATGTGTGGCAGGGAGCTTTTTATTTTGCTTGTTGTGGTCATTAATATAAAACTAAAAAATGGACATAAAGCAGATCAGTGTAACTCCCACTTGCATCAACTTCTTACGGTAAGAGGACATTTCACTGAAGGACGCAGGAAAGACTTACTCTCAGAGGCAGAATGCTCTGACGGTAAAGGCAACCGACTATATGAACAAGGTCTAATATGTCCTTTCTGCAATTCCACTGTGAACTGATGAAAACTTTATTATGTGGTTGAGGTGCTCCATAGGTGAGGATGTGAGATTCAGAATGGCTGAGGGCCTGTTGTCTAATCAAAACAAACCATGACCTTGAGATCACAACCCTGTTCAAGATTGCTTCTTTTTCTTTAGAAAAATGAGAGGTCCAGTCTTATTGACAAAGTCCAGGTGGATGTGATGGTGGAAGGATGGGAATAGGGGGTGGGGGAATTTTATTTACATGGTGCATTTTGCCTTTTGTAAAGCACTACAGGACTGTGTGTCACAGCTTAATGCAGGCCTCGGACTCCAAAGCCTGTCCTGTTTCCACTACTGAGATTAGCAAACTCTGATCCACAAGTCAAAACCCTCTCACCACACATCATTCTGTAAATGAATGAAAGTTTTACGGGAATGCAGCCACGTCTGCTCATCTGTGTGTAGTCTGGTTGCTTTATCACTGTGACGGTAGAGGTGACTAAGTGCAGCACAGACATCAAGGCTCACAAAGTCTAAAATATTTACTATCTGGAACTGTAAACAAGAAGCTTGCTCAGTTTTGAATTTTACTTTGTTCTTGTTTTACAGTAATGCGATTGACTGCATAGGCATTATGGGAAACGAGGCCACATGCTACTTAATTTAGAGCAACATTGAGACACTGTTTACACTTTATGGTATTTTAATTGCTTTCAAAGATTCAGAATGCTTGCTGATGGTGTTCTTGATCCAACTTTCTAAGTCTCTAGTTGACACACAGAAGGAAATACACGATCAAGAGTATCCTAAACGAAATTCTAAGTATGATGATGTCTGTGTGGGTTTTGCCAGACCTTGGTTCCTGGGATGTCCCAGTATCCCTACCCTGGTATCGGTGACAAATTCCTTCCTTCTCTTTTTCTTTTTCCCTCTGAGCTCTCTGGTCATTCAGCTGTGCTTGCTGTCTAGGTTCTAAAGGTTATGGGACTGAGGTGGGGGGATAATGTTATAATGTTATCCAGCGGAAAAAAATGGTTTAGAGATGCAGACCTCTGGGTTTAGTCCTTTACCACCTTGGGCAAGACCTCACTTTCCCTCTCTGGGCTTCACTTTTCCTCCTTTAATGATAAAAGTATTAATCAAATGATCTTCACCTGTACATCTTCCATATTAACTAGCCTCTCCTTATCACACTTCTGGGGCTAATAGAGACAAGATGGAATTGATAATTTCAGTGACTAGAAAGACGAGGAGTAAGTCTCTGTAAGTCCTCAAGTTCATTTTGTTTCTTGGCTTTTACCAGTTACTTAATGATTTTCACTAGCTGGTTGCTATGCCATGCCATTTATAGACAGGAACTGATTGGCTTCTCTGGTATGTTAATGAGGTGTGTACTATTATTTAAGAGCTTAGGAGTTGAGGTTCCTAGGTGGAAAGTCAAGAAAAAATGAATACACACATGTGCCCAGTTTAGGGCTTAGAGTTCTTAGTACAATACTGCTTTGCACTTCTATCAGTGTCCACACCGAGGCCTAGGCCAGAGGCAGAGGGTCCATTAGTGGGAGTGCTGAGGAAGGGTGGGAGGCTTGTGGGGATTGGAGTGTTGATCAGGGGCTTCCTGGATGAATCAGAATGCATCAGCTCTGTCCCAAGCAGATCCCACTTGTCCCCCACCTCCTTCCTGTTGGGCACAGTCACAATGATTGGTAACGGGGCACCACATCTTTGACATCTCAAGGATGATTTACTGCACATTTACTCCTAATTCCAAGATCTTACCTCCTTTATGGGGGGAGTTGCCAGGTGGGCTGGGAATGGAGTCCTGGAAGAAAAGAAAGAAAGCAGCAAGATGAGGATGACACTCGGTTAAAAGCAAAACAAAACTCATCTCTTTTCATTTACATTTGGGTTACAATTCAGAATTTACCCTCCATCTGACTCTTCACATTTAAAAATTAATTTACTGACACAGTTTATAATAGGCTTCCTACTCACCGTTTGGCAACCTATCAGAAACACAAAACAAGGGTTAGTAGCTACATTTCATGGACAAGAGGCAAAGGGCTGAGCCAGGTAAAATATCTTTTCCAGAGCTACCCAGGGAATTTATGGAGGTCAGAGACCATAGCTGGAACAGTTACTTCCCTATTGGTTGCTTGTCCCTTCAGATGTGTTAATTTTCTCCCCTTTAGTCAACATAAGAACAAACAATGAATTGTATAAATGCATGTGGGTTTTTTCCCCATGTTTGATTCATCTGCAAAAGTATGTTGTAAACATACCTGGAAGGTACATTTCTAGCTCTCCTGTGGTTAGAAATTCTGAATTAACTGAGTGTTTATATGCCAAAAATTGTGAAGGTATTGCACATAAACTGAATTATTGCCTTTCATGGATTTGTTATAGATTTATGTCTAAATATGACATATAAATATTTATAAATATATAACATAAATAAATGCAAATATATATTATTTATTTATAGATTCACATTATTTATTCCATAATGAACATAAACACTATAAATTTTTATAGAAATGAGTAAGAGGCTGAGTGGAACAGATTGTTAAAGGAGGGAGTCTTGGCCCAAGGGCTGGAGAGGATTAAGGGAGGTCTGGTTCAACTGCTCTGAGCAAGTAGCCCACAGAATTGAAGGGACCCAGATCTCCTTCCTGTGAGACTAACTGTCCTCTCTTCCTCCTCCTCTTTCTTCCTGTGTTAGCATGGAGTCACCCTAAAATGTCCTGCCAGGAAGGAATGAAGTATCTTATTCACCTTTTGGCCTGTACAAATTGGAATCTCCTGTAATGCCTTGAATCAACATATTAATATCAAATACATAGAGGGGGTATTTGCATGGAGAAACACAACTTCTCAGTCTCTACCAAAGATCATTGGAAGGCAAAGTCTGGGCACCATGCTGATCTGGAAATGGGGAAGTCAATCTAAACATTTTAGTCTCCATTTCTCATGGGACTAGAGGTCCATTTGGTCTGGAAAGTCCTTTCTCCTCTGCTGAACCAGTCTATGGTTTTATAGCCTTAGATGCAAGTTCTGAACCCAGCTTAACAGTGCTTTACCTTTGCGGTCTTTTACCTACACATGCTGTGTGTAGGAAAACCTGACATCACAAAATTCCCCTTTGTGTTGCTTCTGTGAACAACAGTCATCATTTCAAAATGTAACAAGCAAATAATTCACTGCCAAGCATGACTATCAATTAGTGAATGTGCAATTGCACAAAGAAAAACATTTACATTTCAATGTGGTGCTAAAATGGTAGACTCCATCAGCAGCCCAGGGCCTATACAGAGACAGAGGACAGA
>PVJX010024205.1:0-28358 GCA_004027295.1 Dolichotis patagonum | reverse complement strand
AAAAGGTGAGGCCATCACACTGTGAACAAAGTGGCTGTATTACCCTTGCCACAGCTCTAATACCAGTAAATCAGTTACTGAATTCAGATTTCTTAGAAAATTGTGGCCACCTTCAAACAGCATTGCACTCTAAAACAGTAATTCAATGAAACTATTTACAGAGCAGGTAATATTTCTACACTGAACAAAGTTTTTTTTTTTTTAGAAGGCGTTATAATAAATTCTGTTTAATTAAAAAGCTTTGAGATTTCATCATGCTTCTCACTATGGAATGAAAAAGAATATTTTTTCTCTGCCATCCAGAAAAGACAACCAAAATGAAAATTAAACCAAGGAAACTGTGTCTGGAAATTGAATTTAAGCAGTCACTTTTCAAAGTCAACATTTTTATAAATTTGTCTTTATGAAACCTAGGTCACATTATAGAGATATAGATTATTTCCTAGGGAAGACAGGAACACATTCTGGAGTTGTAGAGTCTTAAGTAGAGTTGAAACTAAAATATAAGTATGCCACCTCCTTCCTATTAGAGCTATGACAGAACATACTTTATAATTTTAAACAAGTACAATTTGTACGTCACTGCCATGTCACGTACTGTGTTAAAGGGGCTGCTCATACAGCTTAGGAGTAATGCTCCTCCTCCGTTACTTTTAGTAGACTCCACCTTCACCTAATTGAGTGCCTTATACTTATGTCATAGAATCAAGACGTGCATTTCTCATCTATATTCTTTGGTTTATATTATCTTTGTAATTTCACCCCTTTTACTGGAACATTTTTCTTTCACTGAGAAATAAATAAATGTCTTATTACTCATAATTTTACAGAAAAATGAACAAAATGCCTATATATATATCCTAAAATGTAAATAATAAATAATAATAACTTTAAAGGGCTAGCATTTGTAACATTAGTAAACAACATATACAAGGGGAAACTGATTTTTTAGGCACTGAAATAGTATTTTCTGTGTTTGTCAGCTTTCTGTCACGGTAAAAAATAATCAATCTATTTGAAAGGAGAGAGGACTTACTTTGGCTCACAACTTTAGAGCTTTCAATAACTCCATGGGTCAAGACCAAGCGCTAAGCAAGCGGCACTTAAAGGTAACATTCAGAATCATACTATAACTCTACTCCTTTGTCCTTTTTTTCCCACTGTCTGTAGTGTTAAATACTTTCCTGCTTTCATTTTCTCTTTAGTATTTCTTTAATATATAAAGGTTAAATATTAATTTATCCTTTAATATGAAAATGTTTCCATACTTCTCACCATCAAAAGCATATTTAATTACAAGATTTAATGGCTGCTAATAGAGTTAAAGACATTCGCAGCAATTGAGAGACATAATTTCGAGAGCCTTAATTCTCCCTTGTAATCCTGAAAAAAAGCCCGTGAAAGCTTCATTATCTGACTGCCTAGTACAGCTCTTTTCCTACTGTAATACAGATTTCTTACAAAAGTCTTCAAAGTCATAAAGAAAATCACCAAAATGGCAAATAATTAGTCACCATGTAAGTACATGTATCAAATATTTAATTTTAAACCTGTTTAAATAAATCTTGTAAAATAGCACTTTATTTTTAATGGTGTGTCTTTTCAAATTTGTAACACAAATGCTATAGTACTAGGAGAAATGTGTGTGTTTCTTTAAGAAGATCCTGAATTTATGTGACTATTGGGTTAATGACAAAAAGCTACGTACTGAATTATACATTGTGTCATTTGATCTGTGTGGATTTATGTTATTCAAATACAATGCAGGGACATTAAACATTTTAATTCATCCTCTGGATCTGAGTGTTCCATTCCATGCTATTGACAAGCTTTTTCGTGTTCCAAAATGCTATATCTTAGAGAGCAGTGCACTTAAATGGAAATGAAAACAGAAAAAAAAAAGGAAGAAAGAAAAGAAACAGTGAATCTTTACCTGTTTCTATTCAAAAAATTTCTATCACCAAAACCACTTTTTTGGGGATAAATTTAAGACATCAGTATGCACAGCTGTTACTTTGGAAATTTCATGTTTTGTGTGCTGAATCAAAATGATTTATCTGGAACTCATTTTAGAAAGTAGCTATAGAATAAACCCACTTGGGTAAATTTTTTTAAAGTACCAACCTTCCCTCGTTGGCAAATTGTAAGCCATCCATTTGATACATGTTTCTTTTTTCTTTAGATATCAAAATTGAAAACATGGATGTTTTATAGTGACAAATGTTTAAGATGTACCTTACAGAGTTAATGCATATATTTGGAGTCCCACTATTTCAATATATAATTTAATTGAGTACTCTGTTTATTTCTACCCACATCTAAATGTTTGTATCATTTTTTAATATAGAACAATCTTAAAATTTTAGTATCAAACCAAGAATATGTATCATAATATGTATCTGTCATACGTATTTTTTTAATCTGATCTTCAATTCTCTGCAATCTAAATGTAGATATTATTTCCGCTCATGGAGACTGAAACTCAGTAAAGCAATGTAAACATGTCAATTGTCAGACAGCTGAGAATGGCAATATTGTATTTGTACTCAGATCTTTTTGACATGTAAATTTTATGTTCCTCCAATGATAGTAAAAATGCACATTTGTTAATATCAAGGTGTCTTAATAATGCAATGAGATTAATTTTTCATTTTGTTACTTATATAATATGAGATAAAATTTTTTAAATGTTTCTGTGTGCTGTGAAATACTGCATTGTCCTTAACTCTGTCTTCTTCAGAATTATCTGCCCTCTATCTCTGCTTTTCACACTTACAACACGATGAGTTTTTCCGGTTTCTTCTTCCTTTAGCAGTTACAGTCTAATCCATTGGACTAGAGTGGTTTGGTTTCTCCTTTTTCACTCTTTCCAAATTATTTCTAACTTATTATTCAGTTCTTCACTCGTCATCTTGCTTCCTGAGGCATCTCTGCTTTAAATTATATTCCTTTACATATAATCATGTTGAAAATTTCTCCACTGCAATTTTCAAAGATTGCAGTTATAAAGTTTTTAGTGTAATTATTCTCTTGAATTTTCTTTTCCACTAGACTGTAATCTCCTTGTGGGCATAGTGTGTGTCTATGTTGTTTCATCATTGTGTCCTAATTGTAATTCTTTCTCACACATAGTAGATAATCAATTATTTAGTATACTGTATAATCATGAATAAATAAATGCTTCAAATTTCAATAGTTTGGAAACATACTTCCCTGCTTGAACTAGGAAGAATAAGTCTAATCTTTTCAGGGAGCTTACTTTCAAAATAGGTATTCTCTCAAAGATTTGAAAATAATTTGTGATTCTGAAACCCTACACATCTGTTTTCAGCAGTATCTGAAAGAAGGCTATGTCACCTCCACATATTTGTTTAAAGTTGCACCAGTCATCAACCCTAAATTTTCAGTTCTACATGAAAAAATATTTATGCACCACTAATACTTTCTTATCTTGTATGTGAAACATGTACCTGTCTCTCCTGAGGAAAGGGAGGGTCTGTGTGCAAAACCCATTATGAAAATACTTTTCTGGGAGAATTTGGTTCAAAAGAAGCTAAAAAAGAAAGCATTCCTATATCTGTGTTATTCTTGAGAAGAAACAGAAGAATTAAAACCAACAAAATAATTGTAACAAAATCAAATCTTCAGAATTATAGTTCATAATAAACTCTGAAGGATATGAAAATATTATACCCTGATACAACAATAGTCTATAAAAACACACAATAGAAAAGGATTGAAAGATATACAGGAAATTGTGCAGAATATACAGTAAAATAACAGAGATGAAACTGAACTACAATACAAATTTATGTTTTGATAATTTGTGAATAAATCAAAGTGGTACAACATGTATAAATGCATAAATGGAAACTAAGAGTGGGAAAAAGAACCCATTACTACTTAAAGAACCCAGTATTTGAAAGAACCCAGTACTACTGAAAAATACATTTTACATAAAAATTTTTCACATTCCTAATAAACAGGTGCCAAAGACTAGTGCAAGGCAAAACAAGCAAATGAAACAAAAATTTGTTCATATATGAAAAACTAAGCGCGACAATAGAATCTTACTTTATAGCGAGGCCAAAACCCGGAAGCAAAAGAACATCGGCTTCACAATTTTGAATGAAACGATCGCCAGCCTAAAGTTTAAATCCAGTTAAACCAAAGAAAGTGTGAAAGCACAAGAACATCCTCAAATATTCCAACTTTCAAAAGAAAAACAAGTTCTTAGACTACTGGAAAAAGAAACAAGCTTTATCAAAATTAGGAGGATAAAAGAGGCAGGAGCACATGGAATTCCTGAAACAGTGCTCAGTACAAAGTGAGGTAAGGAAAGATTTCAGAACAATGGGAAGGACACAGAATATCTCAGGATGACAGCAGGACATCTGACTACCAAATAAGCTTTTCAGCTTACAGTAGGTGAGAATATTACAAGGAGTGTTCCTACATGAATCGATGAACTTATGTTTTGCTTTGAACACAAAACAAGATGACAAGTGATGCAGATTTCTGGTTGAGGATTTGAAAAAATTTTGTGATTAAAAATCACAGTTAATTATTTTTGGTTATGGCAGTAAAGTTACAGCCACAAATATTTATGTTTAGGTTTTAAAAAATTAACCCCTAACAATATATGTCTTTATCGGGCACAAAAAACATATTTTGTAGTGTATCTACATTGGGGATTTGTTAATTCTATCTGGTTAATGAATGCAATGCCAAATACTGCTGTCAGTTTTAGGCATTTATATCATTTTACATGATTTTTATGCAACTGATAGCATTCATTTTCTTAACATATTTTTGAGAATAGAATTTATCATCATTAACTGTAGCCAGCTTACTAGATAATAGATTATTGGAAGTTTATTCCTTCCAAATAGTTATTATGTGTATTTTCACTAGCATATTCCTGTCTCCCATTATCACTCCTGCCTCTGGCAACCAACATTTTTCATTCAACTTCTATGTCACCAACTTCATTGTATTCTGCACATGAATGAAATCATCCAATACATGGCACTCGGCTTACTTTGCACATTAATACTGCATTTAAGTTGACCTTTTATTTGTTTCTTTGATTCAGGTCTAAAATTTTAGCTTTCAAATATAATAAAGATTACAAGGTACTCAGCTTTCTTGTTAATTTTTAATTTAACATAATATAAGTAGATATTAATAAAGAGAATGTGACAAGTATTCTTCTATGAAAATTAAAACAAATTAATTAGAGAATAACAAGAGTTTATTAACCTTTAAAGCCTTTAAAGAATGACTAACATGTTACTCAGAGTACAAGTCATACACAAAAAATATGTACTTCTCTTTATATGCTGGGGTTTTTTCACTTGACATTATATTCTCCAGATTCATCTACATTGCCACAAATGATCAGATATCATTCTTTTGTATGGCTGCATAGTATTCCATTGTGAACATGTGTCATGCTTTCTTTTCATTAATCTGTTGATGAACATTTAGTGTGATGCTATAATCTGATCATTATGAATACTGCTAGGAAAATATTGGAGTTAAGATGTCTTCTCAACTGCTAATTCTATTTTGTTTGTTAATATAACCCATACTGAGACTGCCGTACACATCATATTTCTATTTTTAATTTTGGAGGAGTTTTGATACAGTTTTATATTATGACCATACAAATTTACATTCTTACCCACATTGTTTAAAGGTTTAGGTGAGATCATAGGAGTAGAACACCCACAATGGGATGAGTGACCTTATAAAAAGAGAAAGATACAACAGAACCCATTCTCTCCACAGTGTAGGGATCAGCAAGCTAGAAACAGAGCTTTCACCAGCACCTGATCTTGGTCAGACTTCCTGACTTCTAGGCAAGTGAGAAAAAATATTTACTTTTAAATTACCCAGTATCTTATTTTGTTGCTGAAACAAGGAAAAAATATGCATTCCTTTGCATTTTCTAATGTCAGTAAGATATTGCATGAAATTGTCAGTTCACCCCAAATATTTGTTGCAACTTAACCCATAAATAGTTCAAACCTGATGCTTTTCTATTTTAATGTTTATAAGAGATATAGGCCAATTTAGATGAACAAGTTCTATTTGTGTGAGATTTGTTAGTCTGTGTTTTCCAAAGGATCCATCCATTTCATCTAGTTTAATACATTTGGAAGTATAGATTTATTTATAATATTCTTTCTATGACCATAAGTTGACTGGTAATGAAATTCTATTTCATATATCTGCAATTTTTATCTTCTCCCTGTTTTTGCCTTGTTATCTAGGTAAGACATTTTCAATTTCATTGATCTTCATAAAGAGCAAGATTTTTTTCTTTTACTGACTTTTCTACTGATTTCTCCTTTAAAGTTTTACTAATTTATACCAACTCCAAGTTTGCTTTCTTTTTTTCTTTCAGTATTTAATTATTGTTTTGTCTCTGTAGATATCAGTCATTCTAAAATTTGTTCTAAACACAGATTCATTGCTATTGATTTTCATGTAAATGTCACTTTATCCATATCGCTTAAACTCTAAGAAGTCACATTTTTATTTCCATTTAATACAAAGTAAAGGTTTCAGTTCCTTTTGAGCCTTCTTTGTTGATGTACTGTTAACTTAAAAATTGGTTTAATCTAAGTATTTTCAAATTTTCCAAGTTCCTTTCTGTAATTAACTTCTAGCTAAATACCATTATCATCTGAGAGCATATTTTATATGATTTCAATTTTAATGAATTTGTTAAGACATGTTTATGATACAGCATATGACGCCAAGGCAGGATGGCCTGGCAGAGGGTCATTCCAGAGGAAACCATTTCATGGCAAGCTGAAAATAGCAAAAGCAAGCAGGCAAGGAATAAGTCTTTGTGTACCTTTTATTGCATCCAGGCTACCAGGATTAGGGGGGTGTCAAACCAATCAAAGATTAATTTAGTAATCACACACCCTTAATTTCAGCATGTCACCATCGATCAGCCATACTTTTGATCCAGCCACCTCTGCAAAAGCCCCATCTGAGATTCCATAAGCCTTTGGGTGGAGAGGAATCTAAACACAAGCCTTAACACTTGGGAAGATTCTTTGACATATCTCTAAGCTAACTGATTCCTACCTCAATCTTTCAGTATATTAATGAGCTCAAGCATTTTTTCATTTCTTTTGGAATGATTTTTTAAAAAATTTTTTGTAGGAACTTTCATCTCTGATACTACTACTCATATTTCCATACTGTTTAGTCTCCATTAAATTTTTGATCTATTAAATATATTTATTTATGTTCCCTATCTAATGTATCCAAAATCTATGTCCATGTTAAAGGCAGCTTCAGATATTTGATTTGTCTTTTCAGATTATGCCTTTCTTGTCCTTTAGCATGCATTACAATACTTTGAAAGCCAAGCATGGTGTATCAAGTAATTTGACTGTAGTGGATAGGCTGTTTTATTTGTATTTGACTAGGAATTGGGCTCTGAATATTTTGTATTGGCATTCATCCAAGAGTCTATAGTTTCTTATAGTTTCCTCAATGTTTTTCCCATCATTTTGTCTTTGTTTTGGGATTTACCTAAAAAAGCCTATTTATACAAAGCCTTTCTGCTCTAGTAGAGGTAATCTTCACTCTAATTGTATTGGGACTCTTGATATGGAGTTAAAATTTTGTACAAGGTTAGTATTCTGTATGTTACAATTAAAACTCCATTTTTTCCATTGACTCGACAATAGTGTGTAATTTAAAAGTATTTCTTAGTATTTATTTACTCATATGTGAGACAGGAGAGCTAGAGACAATTGGAATTGTCTTAACAACACTTCATCAAATAAGATTTCAGTAAAATAGGTTCACTTAGACCAGAAGCCTTTGTTTTGGATAATATTCCAAAGATATTTAAAATGTTTACAGTTTTCCATGGCCTTTTCCCAAAATGTTAATTCCTTTTATCCTGCCTCAGATGTTAGATTTTTCTCTACTTTTCACCATGAGAACATGGAGGAGGTCCTCCTGAGCGAAAACCCTCAGCTGTCATCCTTAACCTTGCAGCTAGGAACTGCTTAGCCAGGTGACCCCATTCACCCTTCACTAACAGTCAAGTTTTCATCATGTCTTTATTTCAGTGGGTGGCACTTGTTCTCAAGCAGCTGATCTTGGCTGTCATGTCTCCATTTATCCTTCTCTGTAGAGGTCATGGTGGCTGAATGTCCTGAGAGGTCATTTTTCTTTTCAATGTTAAGAGAAAACGTTCATTTCAGTTCTTCAAATCTTTTCCTTGTTGTGAGGAGAGAAGGAATAACTTGGAAGTTCTTTATGAATTATAGCTAAAACAGGAAGTCTGGTCTAGCACTTTCATTAAATATTGTAACAACTCTCATGGAGATTGAAGAGTGTGTACTACTTAGGGCTGAGTCTTGCAATAATATATCAAAAAAATTTTCATAAATATAATTTTTTAAACTTAAAAATTTAATTTTTTGTTTGATCATGATTTGTCATTGTATATTTCTATGAAAGATTGTCTTTTTCTTATTTGACACCATTGCAACAACTGGGTTTGTATAAATAATTACAATTTGATCTAAAACAAATTGAAATTTAGTTGAATACATTCAAATTGACTTATACTCCTGGCTGTAGTTATTATCTTATGTTTCACAGATATCACTATAGACAATGAATCTTTGCTTATTTGCAAATAAAAAATGATGTGTGAGATTTCTCTTTTGTAAGAAAAATATTATACAGTAAAAAAGACAATCTAATTGTTTTTACCTTATCTATTATGTGGTCAATCTTCCAATAATTTTATATTCATAGAAAACCATTATTTATATATTAACAATAACTGCATTATTAAATAGCTATTACCTACACATTTTTGACATTTTATAAATTTAAAGATGTATATTTTCTTCTCTAAGGAATGAACACCAGGCTACCCTCAAGTTTCCTTCTACAATACCATTTCTAGAAAACCAAAACAAAGAATTCTCTACATTTTGTTTATATTTGATGAAACATACTATTTCTTAGCAACTTCAAGTATAAAAATTCAATAATCAAAACAAAGAAAATTTTACATATAAGAAAATAAAAATTTTACAGCAAAGTGGGGGATTTTGTTTTCCTTTCTCTTTTTAGAAAGATATGTAGTTGCTTCTATATATTTATATATGGATATATTCTAGTTTATATGACTGTAATAAGTCACACATGTTATTCATTAAGAACAATACATTTACTTTCACCAAAATAAACCAGTGTTGGATAATTACTTCTCTCTATATGTGGGAAATATATTAGTTATCTTTATGTTAAATCACTTTTAATTGTAGAGCTTATATTTTATTTATGCTGATAAGCAGCCTCTAAGTGAAAGAAACATATTGTAGAAATAACCTGACTCAATAGGTAATTTTTTCTAAATGTCAGAAAGAAGATGTCATACTTTGTGCATTCACAATTTTTGTAACTAAAGACTGTCACATACACATCTATTTTTGTTCATTTCTAAGCAGTACAAAAATAGTATTTTCATTCTTTTGAAAAGAGATTTAAAGCAGAATTAATTGCAGATAGACCCTTTCTGAACATTACAAAACAGGGAAATTATGCATGTGGCTAATTGTGACAGGTGTGTTTACATAAATTTGAACCAAACTCAGCTTTATGAAATCATTTCTTTCTATTAAAGTAGGATGCATCAGAGAAGAAAATGAAATATCTAAATCCATCTCTTTCCTCTTGATTAGTGAACCCAGCCCTGTCTCTCATGAAGCACCATCTGTTCTCTCAAACACAATCCTAGATAAACTTTATCAAGACCGGAAAGGATTATGTGGAAGCAAGGGAAATAACCATGAGTACCTTAGTGAAGCTGCAACAAACTATGAAGGAGAGACCACATCATCTTTCAAAGTAAAATCTCCAAATTCCTGTATGCAAAGCCAGCATTTTGTGAAAAAATTCTTAATTCTAAAATATGCAGCAATCTGGATTGTGTTACTTTATGTAAACCTTGCTAGAAAGTAATATTTGTGAGAAAATTGAAAAATTATTTATATAATACCTAATTCTATATAAAAGTAAAGTTACTGACAAAATGGAAATTTAAGTGATATTGAAACTTTTTGTAGTAATCTGTTGATATGTTACAATTTTTAGCATTGTACTTTTTTAGTAGAAACACTAAAAATTGTTCCTTACAATTTGATTTTGAATGTCTTTACCATTTTATGTATATTAAATTAAACCCTTCTTAGTTACTACAAATCTGTGCAAACTATAGCACATGTTTAATTTCTGAACACGACTATAAGACTATTATGTAAGACTGGAAGACTATTGTTACTTACCTAATACACAAATGTTCTGTGGGACAAACAATAAAATGTCATCCCAAGAGACTGAAAGAAGCTTTACCACTCTATTTAGCAATGCCCATTTTCCAATAAACTTTGGGTAGCTTGGATATTTATGTGATAGCCATAAGCAATGCTCTCTGATAATCTACAGATATTATCATTGCACATGAAATGAATGGTGCTACTTTGAGCTACCCAAACTATCGATTCTTGGTTTCTTTTCATTTTTAAAATTTTCATGTTATCCATGCACATTTGTAGTATATAATGATTACACTTCTTGAGGAGAGTTGCTATATGGATATAACACATTTTAATTCTTTTTTTCATCCACTTTCTCACTCTTCTCCCCTCCCTCTAAACTTTGTTATCCTGGAATTTCCTAATTTCTAAAAGATGTAAATTTTCCTATTATAATAAGCAAGACTTCTAGAATATTCACTTTGGTTTTGTAATCTTTAGAATAAATATGTAAGACAAAGCTTAGTTATGGAGGATAAATAAACCCTAAAGCAGAAATGAAAATTCATAGCTATTTAGAAGAGGCTGTGAATTACTAGAGCTATTTTGAGCAACACCTTGTCAAAAATAACAGTTTGTATTTATTGTAATCACGACATGCACTCTATAGAAAATATTTCATAGACATAATAAAATGTGATTTTGAAAGACATGGTATAATAATAAATATATTTATTCCCAAATTCATGTAGTCATGGCTAGAGAAAATATATATAAGTTAAACAAATTCTAGAATGAGCTTATCATTAACTGATCTACCAACAGACAAGTTGAGACATTCATTTGCTGCAATACAAATTTTATTTGATATTTCATAATTTAGTAATTTGGGGGATATCACACAATGCAGAATGAATTTTGTATATTAATGGGTATTAAAATAAGAAGACAAAGCATTGTCATAGAGAAACAAAGTAATGGAAATTTTCTACTAATAAAACTATCCTAAAATATACATCTTGTCCAGAAAAAATAACAATTCATCATGAATTTTTAAAATGAAAATAACATTTTCTTGTGCAAGTCATTTTGGGTGTAAAAATATGAAATGAATTGTAACATTCAAAGAACTAAAAAGTAATTTAAGTTAACTTGTTTTTATTAACATTTATATTTATACTTATGCATCTGTCTTTGTTGTTACAATCTAACTACAAATTCTTGGCTCATGTAGGTATTTTCTGAATGTTATATTTGCCTTTTAATTTAAGTTTCTATTAAGTATGGTCCTTCTATTCTTAGTATGTTCAGAATTTCTAGTCTGAAATGACATGTAATTTTATCAAATTCCCTGTCTTCATTTAATGAAGTGATTGTATTTTTTTATTTTTTAAAAAAATTTTATTTAAAGAGAAAAAACAAAAAAGAAAACAACCAAACAAAACAGAAAAAGGGTAGCAACAACACAGAATTCCAAAGGCAAAAAAATGAAAGAACCACAATAACAACAACAAAACAAAAACAAAAACACTAAGAAATTGACACTTGATAGGTTACATACCGTCATCATTGGAAATAGTTGTTCAAGTTACAAAATTAAAGCACACAAAGTAGACATTCAAACAGTGAGACTATTAACAGTTCTGCTCAACAATCCAACAAAAACAGTAATGTGGTCATCTATCATATACACTTAAACATACATTGTTATATCCTTTAGAGCACTCTTATATATATATATATATATATATATATATATATATATATATATATATTTATAAAATTTTATTGTAAAGGGGGTAAAATTAAACACAACAAAACAGAACAGAATGGGACTTAAGAAAGCATAAATTTCAAAGCTATACAACCAGGGATCTTCACTATCTGTCATATTGTCTCTTGTTTTCTTCCAAATGGTTGTCCATATCTTTGCATATGGGGAGCTCATACTAAATAACATAGCCAATTTTTTCACAAGATGTATAGTTAACTGGCTCCCACTTGCTAAGGGCGGGGGAGGACATGGGACAGGACAACATGAGATGTCTGATTTTCAGCCTGCCCTCTGGCAGGATTACAGCTGCTCCCCAGAGAGGGGAGGAGTTCCTTGTTCTCACGGCACCCCGAGTCAACCACAGGGTGCAGGTCCCAACGAGCTAGGGTCTCTCTCCCTCAGGCTGCCAAAAGTCTGCCATACTCTCAGCCGCCCCCTAGAGAGGGAAGGAGCCCCTTCTTCTCCCTGCACCCCGAGTCAACCACACGGTGCAGGTCCCGAGGTGCCAGGGTCTTTCCCCTGCAGGCCCCCCAAAGTCTGCTATACTCACCTGCTATTTCTTTCTGATGAATTGACCGTTACATTTCCAAAGTTCTGAAATGGCCATCAGACCACAGAAAGAATTCTTTTTAGGCTCCTGTGTGAAACTAGCAGCTACAGCAATCTGCTGGCCTTGCTTCAGGGCCATAGTGATTGTATTTTTGTCCTTTTTTTCCTATTGATGTGGTGTGCCATGTTTGTTGATTTATATCTGCTGAGCCATCCTTATATCCTTGGTGTAAACCCACTTACTCTTGGTGAATAATCTTTTAAATATACTGCTCGATTAGTCTGTTAGCATTTTCTTTAGAATTCTTGCATCTGTGTTCATGCAGGATATCGGTCTGTCACTTTCCTCCTTTGATTGTTTTAAGTCTATCTTTTTACCAGGTAATGGTGAAGTTGCATAGTAAATCTGGAAGAGTTTCCTACTCTATATTTTTGAGTAATTAAAAAAGACAAGATACTAGTTATGTTTTTAAAATGTTTGTTAGAACTCAGTAGTGAATCTCTGATCATGAGCTTTTCTTTTATGGGCGATTTTACTGCTGATTCAGTTTCACTGCCTCATATTGATCCGATAGGTTTCAAGTTGTTTATGATTCAGTTTTAGTAAGATATATATGTTCAGGAAGTTATTCATTTTTTCTAGGCTATCAAATTTGTTTTATATAATTGTTCATAATAATTTCTAATGATCGTTTTGGTTTAGAATTTGAATGTTTTTTACTTTGGACATGTGTTGTTATCAAGAATATTAAGGAACTAGGTGATATTAACACGAATTAGTCATACCTAAATCTAAAATATATTTATTTTTTTCTCCTCAGTCTAATCTCTACCTCAACATTGACTCAAGAGTTCCCGTTCCTTGAAATAAAATTTTCTATGACTATTTTCAAAAATTTTTTTTTCTTCTGGTGGTTTTAAAAATTTGATCTGGTCATTATGTAGCTGTGAACTTTATCAAGAGTGACATTTCTCAGTTGTGTGTCAGAGTCTTTTTTGATTCACTTACATTGTCATAATTTTCAGAATAACTTGAGAGAATTATACATTTAATGGCTAACAAAGTGGCAATTGAATCTTAGATATAATGTCTGTCTTAGTATTTCACTATAAACATGGACAACAGTTTTCAAATTAGTGGTTTTCAAAGTGTTTTCTCTATGCTGAAATGTCAGTTTTACTTAATGTTATGGTTTGTGTTTAGATTCTTCCTAATGCCTCATCCCTTTGATTATAGGCAGACTCTTTAGAAGACAATTGGATTTTAGGAGCAGTGATGCTGACTTTTACACAGGAGGATGAGGTGGTTTACAGTGGGGATGGCATGAATGACTTCGTCTCCCTTGACTCATTCTGCTTCCTGTTTGTGATGCCCCTCGACTTGAAGCCAGCTGACTGTGAACTGGAATCATGAGCCAAAAATATCTTCCTTCCCTGAGTGTCCAGTACATTGTCCCTGCAACATGTAAAGTGACAAAGATACCTGAGCACTTTCTAGTGATGCAAAGTTTTAAAAATCACCCTTACCTACTGAATCAGGAACTTTATGTTTGAGGACCAGTAACGAGATAATGCTACTGCACACTAGCACTGGAGACCTAGTTTAAAACAATAAATCCTAACATTTACAGTTAAATCTAACTACAAAGTTGAGACTATTAAACCATAATAAAACATTGTGAAGTTATCTATATTATTATTTCAAAATAGGGACTTACAAATTTATGACAACACTATGGATTCAATAATTATTTTAATAGGTTCTGGTTTCCAAATTAAACTATTATCAACTCAGTGAATTCAAAGACCTACATATTTAAATAAAAATATACATTTTAAAGAGTTTTTCATTAGAAGGATGATGTGAACTAAAAAACCTAGAGCTAGGAGAGTTATAGTACTGGAATTAATTTACTATCAAGATGTAGCACCAAAAGCCAGCAGGGATAATGGAGGTGCTTGTTGTTTTTAAGAGCTTCTATATTAGACCTACTGAGAAAATACTAGTCTCTGGCTTACAGCTTAGTTGCATGCTGGAAATAAACAGTTTCACTGGACTTTTAAAATCCCAGAACAGGTAATATGTTAATTTGAATCTGTCAAACAAAGTACCATTTAGGTCACATTTTTCACTTTAATCGTTAAGCAGAAAACTGAGTCTGTTCAGTAGACACACAATTTAATTTTCAGTTTTTAATAAGATGGATTTTCAGCATAAGACCTATGAAAATACATCTTTTTCTCCCCACAAGTATTTCAAGAACTTTTTATTTACTTCGTAATATAAAGACATTTTCCCAGGACCTTTTGAAGTAACCCCAAAGTGATACCCCTTTAGCTGTCATTTATGACTGCAACATATAAACACCTTTGTAGGTGAAATTTGGCGCTTTATCATTTATAATGCTTTCTGAGTCAGAATCATCTGTTTGCAGAATTGTTATTCATCTCTCTTCTTGACAAAATTAACTTTTGGGCACAGGACTAACGACACCACTCTTCAGTCATTGCTTCACCTTGAATTGTAAAAGCATCTACCATGCATGAATAGTCATTATTACCATAAATATGTCAACATTTTATAGCTTTGCATAGGTACTAATGGTGATTAAATTTTCAATTATTTCCTGTGCATAATATTTTTATATCAGCTAGAGTAACTGTACTGTTACTGTTTACAGGTTTTGATTTAAATGCTGAATCCTATGTGGGGAAAATAGCAGAGTAAAATTACAGAGGGATTCCTTGGTTCATGAATTTAATTCCTTTCACAATTCTGGGAATGACGTTCATGAGGGAAAGACGGCCATGGTCTTATTCATCACCCAATGTAGGGTTTGCACACAAAATCAAAATTTTGCAGAACGCTTCTGTTTGCAAAATTCTTAACAAATAAAAGCATTTGTGAACTGAGGTATCATTTTACATAAATTATAACCTTGTGTTCTGTTCCAAAAATAATCTTATGTGATATTTTATGATTTTTGTGGAGTTCGTTCATTGCCTACTAGGTTACAAACTGTTACCCTTAAAAGCTGTGAGATCTTACTTTCTGAAAATGAAAAGCAATCAATATGACTATTTAAATCCCAATTTTATTTTAGAATATTAACTTTAATAGGATATGGCTAAGTATAATACATGATCATGTCAATCAATATTTATTATAATTACTTTATCCACTTGTCTAGTTCACTTTGATGCATTCAAAGAGGAAAGAAATGCATATACTTCAGAAGTCAGAGAAAATGGACAGGGATAGAGCTCAGCAGCACAGCACCTGCCTGGCAAGAGTTAGATCCTGAGTTCAATTTCTGGAACAAAAAAAAAAGAGAGAGAGAGAGAGAGAGAGCAAAAAATAAAAAAGTGCCTAGATGTAATACTATTATCTTATTGTTGCTTTTCCTGTTATTAGTTTTCTTTCATTATTATTTTTTGCATAAAACTCATGCAAACTATGTAATGGTATATATTAAGAGACACTTAAATTAATTTTCTGTTTTTAAGAACATTTCTTTAGTCTTCCTTCTTCTCGTGCCATTTTCCTATTGTATGTGAACAGAACCAAGGAAAGCTGCCATTGAAGAATCATTACTCTTTTCAAAAGCAGATACTATATTATACATATAAAGTTATATACAATACTTATTATATTTTATATAATGAGGTCTTATAATTGCAAATTTGTTATTTGAAATTCATTTCCATTTTCACCTATTAAAGTCTTGTCATGCATATAATAATCATATAAATATTTTCTTACCTAGGCTCATTTTAACACAAAATACCACTGGTTTATGGCAGTTTACATGTAATCTATATGATATTTCTAGAAGTCTGTGTGCTCATATTTGGCATGATATCTGAGATATATAATTTACATGAATAAATCAGATTATAAAATTTTAGTGTGTTTGTTTTCCAAGTTTATCAAGGAAAGTCAAAACCAGAATGTTATACAGCTTTGGAACAAGTAACTGCCTAGTAAAACACATGACTTCAGTTTCAACAGGTAAAGATTTTTTAAATGAGTGATTAAAATAATGACAATAATACAGTCATATCACAATATATAATAAAAACTAATGCTCTATGTGATGCTTCTGATCCTTGAAAAATGTAGGACAATGGTAAAACAGTCAGAATGTGACAGAATAATCTATCTAATTCATCTTTGAATCTAGGAAAGATTTATAGCACACAAAATGTTTAATGATCTCAGCCAGACTTCTGTTTTGTTCTAGTGAAATTTTATCTTAACATGATGGCTTCAAATACATTTATCATTTTATTTCCAGTTTTAAAGACTAATTTTTCCATGTTGCTGAGAAAAGACTGGCATAGTTGAAAGAAAATGAAGAAAGACTTCTTTGGAAAGTATTGCAATCATTCAACAGGACATGACACTATAGTTGGATGTTTTATCCTGCAATGGTTTACATTTAGGAAGCTTGGCTGTCAGTGTGTCTGTGTAGAGGTGATCAGACTGTAAGCCCTGAAGCCAAGGAAGAAAGCACAAAAATGAGTCCTCCCTACTCTCTGACTTCTTTCCTAGTGATAGGAATTTTTGCGTGCATTTTGACAATGGTAGCAGTTGATGTAAAATAATCACTGAAGTAAATTGCCTCTGTGACAATGCCTTGTACCTCAAAGTTGTCAACTAAATAAACCACTTGTATTTATAAAGTAACTAGTCTCTGGTGATTTGTTATAGTATTAGGGACACACTTACACAGATGACTCTACCTGAATGAGAAAAAGACCAAATTTCAAATACATTATATAAAAAAAGCCCAAGATAATTGGTTAGGACTGCAATATATGAAGAAGAAAAGAGTAAGAGAAAATTCCTAATTTTGCCCAAAGTGCTGAACTTTTGTAAAGAACATTCTCAGAGGGACAGAAGATTATGGATAGTTCACTCTTGTTAACTTTGAGATGCTTACTAACCCCTTATAGAAAGTTATCATATAGGTAGATGGACTGGAATTCATTAGAGATAAGATGGACATGCCTTGTTCTTGCGTGTGTGAATTATTGACAAGAGATACTATGCAAAACCATGAAATTGAATGGTATGGAGGGCAGGCTGCCTAAGAGAGGAAATAGTCCAACAAACCAAATCTTAACACTAGAGTTAACCCTAACCCTGACTCTACCCTAAATATTCAAATGTCTAGAGGTTGGGAAAGCCAGTAAAAGAAAGATAAAAGAAGTAGCAAGGAGGTGGCAGAGAAGCTAAGGAAAAGTACAAAGTCCTCCAAACCAACCAAACAAAACACAGTCATTGTTGAGATGAATTTGTCCACTGGATAATAACTGGCTACCAAAAGCAAAGTGAAACTTAGTAAACTGAAGATGTAGATATTCCCATAGACAGATGGAAGTCAGAGGCAAGTTGGGTGACTTTAAGGTAGAATGAGAGAAAGATGGAAGATGACATTGAACACTTTTAGTAAAGGATACAGTGCAAAACAGAGCAAATAGGGAATGCTTGTTGAGGAAAGCAAGTAAGACACGAAGACAATCAGCATACTGTGTGCTCTTTGGAATGACTAATTGAGAGCAAAAATAAGTTTTGATAGAGAAGAAAGTAGGAAAATTTCTGAAATGCCAAAATAGTATTGGATTTTCAATAACTCTGGATATGAAGTGTTTGTTTCCTTCTTTTTCTATTATTTTAAGTCCATTGAGAAAGATTTATAGAATTCTAAAAGATCATTTTTTCTACACAATAAATAATGTATTTCAATTTTTCCAACAATGTCTTTCACAAGCTATTGTTTCCTTTTTATTTGTTTAGTCTCCTTCTTTAGAAGCACAGCTATTTAGAGTATTTTCCATTTTTCATTTTCCTTATCAAAGTGTCTATTTTGATTCTCCTATTCAAAAATTCTGTAACAGTGCTATTACCATATGTAAACTTTAATTATCTCTGTTGACATATTTGAGCCCATTAAAAATGGAAAAATACGTAAAATATGTTGTGAAAGTGTATTTTCATTTGGAATAAAGGTACATTAATATACTTCTCCAACCTTATTATCAACTTTAGACCCTAGACTTGAAATATACTTTGAATTAGAAAATGTTTACTAACTGTTATATAAATTGTGACAGAGACTATATTCTGCTCTTACCAAAAGCACACGAAACAAAAGCAAAATAGACAAATGGAATCACTTCAGACTAAAAAGGTCCTGAAAACAAAGGAAGCAATAAATAGAATGAAAAGAAAACCTATAGAATTTGAGGAAACTTTTGCAAACTATGTGTCTGATGAAGTTTTAATACACAGAATACGTCAGCAACTCTAAGAACACAATAGCAAAAAATCAACCTAAATAAATAATTGGAATAGAACTAGACATCTTATGAATGAAAACAACAAATAACTAACAAATATATGAAAAAATGCTCATGACAATTAATCATCAGGGAAATGTTTATTGAAAACACAGTGAAGTTTCATTTCACCCTAGCATGAACGGCTATTATCAAAAAGACAAAAGATAAAATGTGCTGTCAAGGATAAGAAGCTAAGAAAACCTTTGAACATTAGCAGCAGCCATTTAAATTGGTACAACTTATAGAAAATAATATGGAGATTTCTCACAAGCATTAAAAATTGGGGAACTTAGGGCGCTGGGAAAACAAGCAACTAGCCAACCGCCCTGGTAAGTGGCTGTGGTCTAGCAAGCCGCGGCCACCCCAGGGTGAGAAGCAGCACTGTTTCCTGAGATCCACGACATGTTGGAACATAGGGGGCTGGGAAAACAAGACCCGCCCAGGTAAGTGACTGTGGTCTGGCAAGCTGCAGCCACCCTAAGTCGAGAAGCAGCAGTGTTACCTGAGATCCACACCATGTTGGAACTTAGAGCACTTGGAAAACAAGCAATCAGCCAACCATCTTGGCGCACAGGCTGAGAATCAAGCATCCCATCCCCACCGCACCCCCCATTAACAAATGGTAGCCAGCCAGAGGTCTGAGCATCTCTTGGGAGGTTGACCATATGTAATATAGCAAATATGGGGGATTTCCTTCCACTATCTCTTTGAAGGCAAACATTTTTATAGCCATTTTGCTTTATCATGATTAATGGTTTGCTCTATTCAATATTCTGTTGTGATAAGTTCTGTAATATTCTGTATTTCCTTTGATTTTTCTATGTCTGGTTGCAAGAACAACTGTTGTGAAAATATTGAGATATACTATGGTACCTATTACTGTTATGCCGGGAAACTGCTGTGAAGTTCTGTACCAATTTCACTACACTGTCTCAATTGGTATTATTACATCCTGTTCTGTTGTATTTTACTACCTTAAAATTAATAAAAAATTTTAAAAAAGAAACACATTTAACTTGAAAGTAAATTTATAGACTAAAAGTCAAAGGAGGGAAAACAATTGTTCCATACAAAGGAGATCAGAAAAAAAAGCAAGGGTAATTTGCCCACAGAAATGGATAAGAAAGATGCGGTATTTTTGTATGGAAAGCTACCCAACTATAAAGTAGAATAATCTTGAGGCTCTTGTAGGTAAATGGATGCAAATGGAGATCATGTTCATGGGTGAAACAGTTTGAACTCATATGGGTGAACTCTACCATAAAAAACAGAAGGAGTTAGAGGGATTGGAAAAACACAATGTATATTATAAAAGTGATAGGGGAGGAAACACCTGGAAGGACAAGGTAGTGACACTGTTAACCTCTTACTGTCTTTGCTTAAACTCTGGTATTGTTTTCACAATTTTGTTAGGTTTGGTTTTGTTCTGTCTTGTTTTGTTAGATTTTACTGTGTCTGATGGTATGGGCAGCTACATTGAACATAATGGGATGTCTTATAGTATTCATGGTTGGTTTCCTATTATCTTGTTTTGAAGTCCTATAATGTTTTCATTTGTTTAATTGGTTTTATTCTGTTGTGTTTTGTTTGATTTTATTATGTGTGATAGTACGGACAACTGTTTTGAAGAAAACAAGACATTAAAGAAACCATTGTTCATTTCCTATTATCTGGTGTTGAAGTCCTGTAATGCTTTCTTCTTTTGATTGGTTTTATACTATTTTGTTATGTTTGATATTGTTGTGTGTGAAGATATGGACCACTATTTTGAAGAAAACAAGAGACCTTATGGTAGACACTGTTGATTTCCTGTTGCCTTGTTTTGAAGTCCTGTGTTGCTTGCATTGTTCTATTCTGATTTGCTTTGTTATGTTTTGTTTTGTTTTATTCTCTTTAAAATTAAAAAAAAGATTAAAAAAAGAATTAAAAATTGAACTGTTACCAAAACTTTGAGGGTCAGCCTGGGTTGGCTGCTATTTTGCATTGTGTGGTGACCTCTCTTGCTTCTTGGATCCTCCCCAAGAATAGTTGTGATGAGGAACACAAAAAGGACTCAGAGGCAGAAAGCTGTAGTTTTAGCAAACACATGTATTGAGGAACAAGCATAGCATACTTTAAACAAGGCTGACTTTTATAAGAAAGGATAGTACCCGTGGAAGTCATCCAAGCTGGCAGAGGCAGAAGTAGCCGCTGTCAAAAAGGAATGGACACCTTTATGAAGCAAGGGTGGGCAGTGCTGAAGAAGGCAACCGCAGCATGTTCCAGTTCTGGGGGAACTCCTCTTCTGTTTTACTAGAATTTAAGTGGATCAAGATGGTAACTAATAGGATTCCTTTCCGTTCAACAGTGAATCATCACCTTTTTGTTGGTAAGCAAGATTTTTGATTTTTAGATACATACTCAGAACAAGTTTGGTGGCCAAAACATATCAAAATCGCAATGCAAATGTATATGAACGAGGACTCATTGCTTCTACTTAGTCACCAGAGTTTTAGGACTCAAGGTGTGACTGTGCAAAATTAAAACTGTAAGACTTGCAGTAGGAGAGAAACAGCCAGGAGATACAAATGCTTTTCTCAGAAAGCCTTGAGACTGCAAAGTTAAGAAATCAGGGCCATGGCCTTTTTTTTGAAATTTTCTGTCAGGATACAGTTTCTAGTTTCCAAAATCCAGTTAACTTCGGCATAACTACCTCCCTTCCCAGAGCTATCATGTGATCTACCAACTCCACTTTGAGTATATATCTGAAGGAAATGAAATCTGTTTGACCAAAGACATCTGCACTCCCATATTTATGATTTTAAGTAGCCAAAACATAGAATCAACCAAAGTGCCAATCATCTGAAGAATAGATGAAGAAAATTGGTTATATACATAATGCGGAATATTATTAAATCATTAAAAGAATGAAACCATATCACTTATGACAAGGCAGGAACTGGAGACCATTATTTGAAGTAAATAAGTCTGACACAGAAAGACAAAAACCAAGTGATCCAATTAATATGGGAAATCTTAAAAAGCTTTCATAAAGTTAGTAAAATGGTGGTTAGTTACTGGGGGTTGAAGAGAATACAGTGAGAAGGAAAGGTGGACAATAGGTGATCAATAAATACCAAGCTATTGTTAAGTGAGAGTTAGGACTTTTGGTAGACTAAAGCACAGTAGATAATGATAACAATCATAGTGATAGGTAATGATAATGCACTTTGTATATCTGAAAGATGCAAGAAAGAATTTGATTGCCTTCACCTTGAAAAAAATTTAAATGCTTGAGAAGACAGGTATGTTTGTGTTAACCGCTACGTAGTTTACACATGCATTGAAACATTGTTTAGTACCCCATAAATATTTACAAAATTTATGTTATTATGTTTCAGTTAAAATAAAATTAATTTCATAAAAATGTAAGAACAGTACTGGTTAATAGTAGAGTACTTGCATAGCATTTTCAGGGACCTAGGTTCAGTCTCTAGCACTGAAAAAAAATACAATAGAAATGAAAGGCAAGAGGAGAAAAAAAATGAATGTATACTGTTCAATGTAGTTCTCTTCAGAGAAAGTGATAAAATTTTTCTACATAAAGCATTCAATATTTATTTTAAATTTATAACCAGTTACTTTACTATATTTTACTGTACTTAGAATGTTGAGCTCTTCTGTGAAAGCAAACTGATAAACTGTTGTTTGTTTTCTGTTGTTTATTTTCAGTAGTATTCTATACATTTTTCTCTATTTTCTTTGTAATAGTTTAGGAAATAAAAATGCTAATGTTGACCTGATGATGAAAGTAGATGAGGAGAAGAAAAAAATGTGCCAAAGAAGGACGAAATCTTTAAAATGTTTCTGAAAGATGTTTTCTATGTGGAGCTGCAGAGTCTGCTAGAAATTAAGTGAATATAATTTTTGCAGACTGCTGCTAACCAATTATCTGCTTCTTAAATACTAAGGAAATACTTAGTATGCATTTATAAAAATGTTTAGTGTAAAACAATGGTATTCACAACTAAATTAGCATGATATGGCTATGACAAGTGTGAGTCAAGATTAATTTTTAATTGTTAAACCAGGACAAAAGATAAATAGAACAATGTTTCTTCACTCAATGTCCTGAATCAAACTTGAAAATAGATTCTAAGTAAACTAACAAATCTATTAGCTAACAAATGATAACAATCATGAAAAGACATACAAAAGTGGTGGTATCTCTTAAGAAGATGTCTGGTAAAAGCAGAATACTTCAAAAATAAATGCTTTAAAATAACTTTATATAAATGATAGACTAATATTCAAAGTGCCGTAGCTGTTAAATTGCAACAGTGAACAGATTGAACCAAAGATGTGGTAAGCCATATAATGAAATCGAAGCATAAATTAAAATTACCACACTGTTTATCAAAGTTTAATGCTGAAGCATTAAGAGTAACATAAATTTAATTAAAATAAATTTCATTTTAAAAGTTAATTATGAAGCATTTTGTGTCAGTGAAAGAAATAACTACATTTTCTGACAAAATTTTCATGCTTCTGTATGATCAACAATTTTCAAAACAATGCCAAAGAGACAAAATACTAGGTTCTCAAAATAATTTTGATTATGAAACATTGCTCATTCTTGGTTTTTAAGAGGAAAGTACTAACTATGTTTTGCAAATTATTGAAACAGAATATATAGCAAAATGTAGCTATGCTTATAAATGACAGCTGATGGCTGAGATTCATGATTGATTTCCATCTTTGAGCATTTTTATACAACTTTTTCATTAAATGCTAAATATTATAAGAATTCGTACAAAAGTACTACAACATCAAAACTTCAGCCTAATTCATCTTTAAGAAAAGGAGCAATAAAGTATTTATTATTTTTGAAGTAACTATGAAATAGAACATTTTAAAATAATTTATAAAAAAACAGTGAAATCTTAGATTTCTTTTCTGTGATAAAACTAACATTGGAAAATATTTGAGCAATGTGATTGGTGCATATCTGTTGCTTGATACGAAAAAAAGAAAATATGCATTTCAACAATTGATACACCATTTTGAAGTTGAAATTTACATTCGTATATTAAAAAGGGAATCAAAGTTCTCAATTATTATACAAGTGAAATTAACCATGTAGTGAAGAAACAGATATATGTGTAAGAAAGCTGTAAATATGTTTTATTAGAGGAGATTTTCCAGAGACACAGCACCAACAGGATGTGTGTACAGAGGGAGGGGCAATTTATTTTACAGAATTGGCTCATGCAGTAATACAGGCTGACAAGTTCAAAATCTGCAAGCAAGGCTGGCACACTGGAGACCCAGGGAAGTGCCAGTGTGGCAGTTCCAGTGTGAAAGCTGTCATCTGGCAAAATTGCTTCTTGCTCAGAGGAAGTTAATTATTTGTTCTATTAGGTGCTTCAATTAATTGAAGAAGGCCCCACTTGTATTCATAGTAGGCAATCATCTTTACTCTAGGCAAAATTTAAGCTAATCTCATCAAAACACTTGTCATAGAAGCATCCAGAATAGTTGAAATACATATCAAGATACAATGTCCCTTCCAAGCTGATACACAAAAGCAACCATCCTATATGTGATGTAAAAATGATCCTGCAAATGAGTCTTCATTAGAATTATGTTCACAAAAAATCACATAAGATCATTAAATATTATTTTTAGATAGAGTTCTTATGTAGGAAATCACAGAGGACTCTGAGATTAAATAAGGAATCTATTTTGATAAGAAATTTATTCTTTTACTTTTATCTATATACAGGCAATGACCATCTGCTGGAGGGAACCTGAGAGAAGATGTTGGCTTAGACAAATCTCTTTAAGTGCAGCTCCTCAGAATCTACAAATCTTCTTAATCCAATTGGTATTCCCTGTTCAGAATAATTCCTCCTCAAGATGCCAATCCTTCCAGTACATCTTCAGTCTTTCCTCGCAGTCACAGAGAAAGTTTACCTAAAAGGATGAAAATCCCTTGATTTTCCTTACACTGTTAAAACTGGTTGGGATATCCACCTGCGTGATAGTTCTGCCTATTTTGTTTTTCTAAATAGAGAAAGTCCTCTGGTACCAAAAGTTAGGTTACACATCTACATACTGGGCTTCATTGCCTCCTGCCTTCGCAATGACTTTATTATACTAAGAAATTTTTTTCTTGAATGTCCAGTTTCCCTTTTTATACTGTCTCCTTTACATCTATCTTGAAATGTGTTTTTAGTTTCCTATAAATTAAAAGATATCCCTCCCTTGAACACACAACTTGCAGTTGGCTTCATCACTTGTTTTCACAATTCCATCACAAATATACTTGTGAAAAATCTAGAATTGGTTTCTCCACTTTCTCCTCTTCATCTCATTTCTATACAGTCACTGTCAGTGTACCACTGTGCATCTCCATTTGTACATTCTGCAAACCTTTAAAATTTAATTTTACTAACTAGAACAAGTCAAATACATTTTTCTTATTTTTCTCAGAAAAACCATTGCCATTTACTGGAATTTTCATTCCAGTATAATCTGAACTCTGATCATTTATCCTATAAATACTTCACATTTAATACATCCATCTCTATACCCATTGTCACTATATCAATGCTATTTCTATTGTCTGAACCACTAAATAATGTCACAGAAGATATTACCATCTAATGGAGACTTTTTATTGGAATAAAAAGAATTACTCCTTTCTATTTTCTTCTTGTGATTACTTTTCCTCTTTTGATGTAGAGGAAAGCTGACATAATGAAGTGAATGATTTTTAGAGTGTCATGTCACCCTCATCCCTCCACGATCACTAATGGAAGCAGTAAGGGGTAATACTCTGTCTCATCTAGTGCCCTTTAATATATCAGAAAGTATCCAGCAGTCTTTGTAGACATTTGTGGCTTTGTGTCTCCAATTAGCGGTTCCTCAACATCAGTGATAGAGTCATTTAAAAAAAGCTCAAATTCTTGCCAGCACTAGTTCCAGAAGGAGCGGTTTCAGGACTAACTGGTATTTTCATACTAAGCAGATGGTGAAACTTCTCTCTCTTTAAATTTTAGACTCATTTTTTAAGCTTTGCTTGTAAAATTATTTCACCATTAATGACTGTTGTTTTTTTTTTTAATTTTTCCTTAGTCCATGTTTGTGTTACATAATAATTACATTTGTTTTGGAAAGGTGCTACATGAACATATCAAAAGTTAATCCTCTTTATTTTCTCATTGACCTCCTTTTCCTTCTTCCTCTTTCCATCTCTTGATCCCCTTCCCATTTATAAGTCTAACTCCTTGTTTAAGAGTATCTTTTAATTTGCTCTTTATTTATATTTTCATAAGAGAAACCATGCAATATTTAGCTTCCATGTTTGATTTATTTGACTAAGCATTATAGTCTGAGGATGCATTCAATTTTCTACACATGACTCCTACTTTTCCTTCCGTATGGCAGAGTAATTCTCTGTTGGGTATATATGTCAAATTTTCTTCTTCCATTGACTTGTTGATGGACATATAGTGTGCTTCCAATATTCTGTTATTATTAATTGTGCTACTGTAACCATGGATGTACATGTATCAGTTCAATAAGAGGTCTTTAACTCTTTGGGGAAGAGACCTATGAGTGAAATAGCTGGGTGGAATACAGTATCAATTTCTGGTTTTTAGAATAGTCTCCATGTTTATTTCTGTAGTGGTTGTACCAGTTTGCAATCCAACCAGAAATATCTCACCAGCATTTGTTGTGTTTTGAGGTCTTAGTTGTATTGGTTCTGAGTGAAATAAGATGGAATTCCAGAACTGTTTTAATTTACATCTCTTTCATGACTAGGGATATTGAACATTTGCCTGTACTTATTGATTACTAGTATTTGTTCTTCTGAGAAATGTCTATTCCTTCATTGGACATTTTGTGATAGGGCTTTTATTTAGGGGCCTTAAAAATTCCTTATATATTCTAGATATTAGTTTTCTGAGTAGTAGCTGGTAAAATATTCCCATTCTGTAGGTTGTGTCTCCACTATGGTGGTTGTTCTCTTTGCTGTATGGAGGATTTTTAACTTGGTGTAATCCTATTTGCATAAACTATTGATAAATGAGAATATTTTACCCTCTTTCACATAAGGTCAACACAAAGGGCTGAATTTTAGAATTTTACTTCATATGTTGCTTGTATCACTCCCATTTTAACTCCTTTACTAAGTAGTAGCAAGTATAACTTTAAGATAAATATATCACATTAATTGAGGTGCAGCTGTAATGTAAGTCATGTGTGTGTGTTTGCCATTACCTTTGGTTTAGTGTTGTTTAGACTGTCTGTCTCCTAATTATTTCTACTTTGTCATCAGCCTGACCATGATGGTTTTCCCACAACATAGGTCTATATCTATTTCTACAAGAATTCACAAATCTGTCTCACATACAGACTCTCATTTTATACTGTTTCTTCTACCATCAGCATTTTCTTTAACTTCCAGTTACACATCCTTCAAATCTCATGTAATTTATCTTCTACTACAGAGATTAAATGTATTTCTTTAGTTATTGTTGTACCTTATGTAATGCCTATTACTGTGTTAATTACACCTGATTTTTGTTTTATCTTTATTTACAATCTGAATTTATACCAAATGCCATTAGACTAGTCTTTTTGCTTCTATCCAGTGACTACTGCAGTACTCTATAATGAGTAGCTATTCAGCAAATGCCTCGAATAACTGCATAATAATATAGAGTGTGAAATATAAAAACAAAAATGTCAGTGGTGAGGTAGCCAAGAAACATGAATTGCTTTTTATGTCAATTTATGTATTTTTCCTTTGTCTTAAAAGTACTATACTTGCTTGCACTTGATGCTTGCATGATAAATCTGGTATAATGACATGTTTCCATTCTTGCTGGTGCTTGCTTTTTCCCAGCTGCCAAAGATCTTGTAAGGTCAGTCCATTCAAAATATAATTCATGAGCTGTTTAATCTCCATATGTTCAGATATCCAGTGAAATATGATTTGTTGGTTATGCATGGACATCTGCCTGTACCTGGATAAATTCATCTTCTTAAAAGATAAAAACTAACATAGTGGAGTGTAGAAAGTATGATAATCTAATTATAAATAAGAAAATACTTAGTATACATTTTGTGCATATAATATAATATATACTTTATTCAAGCACTAACCTAGATTTTCTGATGTTTAAGTTCATTATAAAATTGAAAATAAATGAAGAAAGCATTGCTGTAAACACTAACAGGCCATTTAAAATACTAAAACTCTAATAATAAAATAATATCTTAAAGAGTATATCAAAATAACTCTATGAGCAAATACTGAACTATGAACTGGGAATGAAAACTTGCCAGTAAATTTGCAAATGATTGATAAACTAATTCAACAA
>PVJX010024204.1:0-28354 GCA_004027295.1 Dolichotis patagonum | reverse complement strand
GGTTAAAGTTCACCCATGGGCAGTGTGCGCTGGCTCCTCCCCTCCGGGCCAGTCATCCTTTGCAGGCCTTCACTACATCAGTGTGCACCGATCTCAGGGTATTAATTTGTAGCTACTTATTGGGTCCCAGCCAGGGGCCAGCCTAGTCCAAGCAGGTTCCACCAATCTGCTCGGCGCAGGGAGCAACCATCTGAAGCCACTTCCTTATGGAGTTAGGGCTCTCCTGCCCAAATCCCACATGTCATCCAGTCGATTTCCCCTTTCCCATGGGAGGGTCTTATTCCCATCACTCACCGTGTGTTGATGCCGGTCCCTGAGAACTGCTGGGCTCCCGGACCTCTGAGTTCAGCGCCGCTGTGGTGCAAATTCACAGTGCCTCTGGGTGGGTCGCGTGCAGGGCCAGTCCAGGTGAGCTGCATGCAGGCCTGTTCAGCTCTTTGCTCCGGCGGCTCAAGCCTGTCCCTTCAGCACGGATTGCTTGTTCAGGTCAGGCAGGAATTCAGGCGGCTCAAGGAGGGCGCCATGCTCGCTGATCTTAGCTTCACTAATAGTAGCCCCAGGACCTCATATTCAAGCGGTTTTTGGCACTTTGGTTTCTTTGTGGGTTGTGAAAGTCCATCTCTCTCTGTTTGGTCTCTCCGGGGTGTTTTATTATGGCATTTGAGCTGTCTCTCGCAGAGAGGGTCCCTCTTCTGCTACCTACCAGTCCGCCATCGTTTCAACAGTCTCCTGGAGTAAATTTAGATTGATGACTTGAGGTTTTATATTGTTCCTGATATACACTATCTCCTCCTCATGGCCTGAGGCCTGTGAAGGGCTTTCTGTAGCATGATAGTTCCTAATGGTTGGAGGAGTTCCAATTGCTGATAGGTTTAGAAAAATCTGCTTGGGAAAGTTACAGTCCTTAGGAACTCGATATATGTCTAGATGGGTAGGAGAGAAAGAGGACTGTATGTTTCTCAATAGAGAAATTCAGGACTTGTGTGCATGTACACACACACACACACACACACACATGCATGCACATGCTTCATTTGAGATACCAAAGCCTGGCAAGAATTTTGTACTTGATAGGAGAAATTTGTCTTTCTGAACTTTTATATGCAGGTATAAAGAGATGTTATTACTTTCAGGACTTAAAAAACTTAAAAAAGGTTTTATACTGGGCCAAGATATATTCCTGGGATTTTTGGGAATATTCTTCTTTCCCATCAACTTTCTTATGACTTGGCAAATCACATGACCTTTGCTTCCTCTATGATACTCTGGTAGCATCACAGAAAGTAGAGTGCACAGAGGGTAAAATGGAAAAATCACAGGATATATAATTATAAAGTCTAGCTTCAAGTGTCAAGTTTGTCCTTGCAAGCTGTGAGCAAATTTTGGCCTGGGTGGTAGTGTCCGGGTTCCTAAACTAAATTTCCTACTTTATTCCTCCTAATTTGTTCCAGGATCTCATCAAGCATAAAACATAACAATCAGTCATATCTTCTTAATTTCTGCTAACCCATTATGGTTGCTTAGACTTTCCTTGTTTTTGAATTTTTTTTATTTTAAAGAGAATAAAACAAAAGAGGGCAGAACACAGCAGATCATAACAAAACAATATAAGCAACACAGCACTTTACAGTAAGACAACCAGACATTAACAGTAGCTATCAAAATATCTCTTTCTTTGCTATAGTTTAGCATAGTTTCAAATACAGTAATATCAAACATACCAAAATAGTATAAAACCATTCAAAAGAATGAAAGAATTACAGGACATTTTGAACCGAATAACAGAGAATGATCAATGGCTACTATAATATCTCATTTTCAATAAAAAATTTGTTTATACTATCACATATATTAAAATCCCAATAAGACACAACATGATAGAACTGATGGTAATAGCAGAGTAGAAGCTTGGTAGGACTTCTAAGCAAGATGATATTAAATCAGCAATGGCTGCCATAATGTAACTTTCCTTGTTTTTGATGACCTTGACAATCTTGAATAAAAATCAAGTGTTTTGTAAAATGTCCTTCGATTTAGGTTTCCCTGAAGTTTTTTTCAAGGTTAGACTTGAGATATGGAGTTTTTGGAGGAAGAGCATAGAGAGAAGTCTCCTTAATATCATATTGTATCAAGAGTACATACTATCAACACTATTTGTTACTTTAGCATTTACTTTGGTCACCTCAGGTAGTGTTTTTCAGATTTCTCCAATATAAAGTAACTCTATTCTCTTTTTAATGCTCTGGAAATAAGTTACTAAGCACAGATCACATTCAAAGGGTGAGGTGAAGGGGTTAAATTCTACTTCTGTATGGAGGGAGTGAGTCTCTACTTAAAGTATCTATCAATTACCTATCTTGGCTTTTTATTTATTCATTTACTTCTACCAGTATGGACTTATGAATATATTATTGATTGTATTCCTATATTATGTTATATATCTTGATCCTCAAATTATTACACTTTCACATTTTGGGAACCTTCAGTTTGCTTCTTATCCCTCTGACATGCTGCCATTGTCTTACTTGAGGATTTCCTTTACTTTCTGGCATTACAAGATGCTCTAGGGTCATCTTGCATGTTTCTTGTTCCAGCCCTAGAATCAACCATGTCTCTAAAGAAGTCTCAGTTCCTTGTATTTTTATTTATAAATTGATAGGTAATAATTGTACATTTTTATGGGGTACAGTGTGATATTTCACTACATTTGTACTTTATGTACCAGTCTATTGGGGATATGTAGGTTATTCATTATCTCAAATGTTTACCATTTCTTTGTAACATGCATGATCAAAATCCTCTCCTTAGCTTTTTTTTTTTTTGAGACAGGGTCTCGCTATACAGTTCAGGCTGGCCTTGGGTTCACTTTGTAGCCCAGAGTAGTCTCGAACTTTAGCTATTTTGAATCATACAACACAATATTTTTATCTTTACTATTCTGTATAATAGAACTCCAGAGCCTCTTCCTGTCTGGCTATGACTTTGCATTCATGATCTCTCTGCTAGTCTTTATGGCTTCTGGAAAACACTATTCTGCCCTCTATTTCTATGAGTTCATTATCTTTATTTTCTACAATGTTATTGGAAAACAAGATCTGAGCCAAATATAGTGGTTCACACCTATAATCCCAGCCCTCTGGAGGCTGAAGCAGGAGGATTGCTGTGAGTTCCAGGCCAGCCTAGGTTACATAGTGAGTTCAAGGATAGTCTGAACTATATAGTGAGAACCTGTCTCAAAAAGAAACAAACAAACAAATAAAAACAAGATCTGGGCACTAGTGGGGTGCTTGTTGGTACTTGGATGTCTTTACTTTTGGGCCCTCTTACAGGATAAACCTAGGAAATATATGTGTATACAAGCTACATATTCATTTATATTTCTTTTTCTGTATCCACCCATTTGTATCTATATCAAGTTAAATATATGTTCACATTGATTTCTCTGACTGTAATCTGATACCACATGTATCATTCCATGCTAATCTCCTCTTGTTTATCTGCCCTCTACCAGCAGTGAGAGATCTGGCTCTTCTTATCAATTTATTTATTTTCTCACTTCATTATAAATGTCAGAACTGTTACCCCACATTCCCATGACACACAGTTTTACCAGCTAGAGCACAATGTTTATTTCAGCCACTTTAGCTTTTAGTCTTACAGTGCCTGGTGAAAACATTGTTTCTCAAGGTTTTTTAGGTCAGTATCTTGTTCCCCATCTCTTCAGTGAGGTTATGTCTAACACTCATAATACTACTAGATTCTTTTGTCATAGTTTGCATTTCATCATGGAATCCCCTGACCTTCTGACTGACGTTTTGAAAAATTTACATACATTAAGGTTCAGTATTTGTATTGTAAAATTCTGTGGGATTTGATAGATCCATAACATTATGCATTCACAAGCACATACAGATTTGTGTCACAGCCTAAAAGTTCCTTGTGAGTCCCTTGGTTAGATGTTATTTGCTCTTCACTAGAAAATAAGCCTCATAAGGACAGGGATTTCTGTTTGTTTGATTTAATGTTGTGTTACAAGTCCCTAGAAAAGTGCCTGCCATGTAGTAAGTGCTCAATGGCTATGTTTTGAGGGAGTGAAGATTTTTACTTTTGCCCTTTGAAATGTGATTTTCATTTCTCCCATAGTAAAGCTTCTCAAAATTCACATGGAAACTCATCAGTCATTAGTTTGTGTGCATATAGTTCTTGACCAAGTTCTCTCCCTCACAATGAGTTACATGCTTACATGCTCCACTCCTGCAGAGTAAGCATGCCATATGTAAACTTCTAGTGGAGTATTTTCTACGATATACTATGATTATTTCATTCACTCATCTGTCTCCTTATACCAGGGAACCAGGCTAGTTTGGTACCATATTTCCTTCTGATTGATGTTTAACTCCACAGATATCTCTATTCCACTTCAGGGAAACTAGAAGAGGAAAGTGTAGGTATTTAGAGTTTTCTTAGGCATATTTTTCATGTTGTGAAGTACAAGGTAAGGTTATTTTGATGTTTTCTTCTTTTGTTTTTTATCTTATGTTCTCCATCATAAGTAAGGTAAAATAATATAATGAATGTACAGGGATGAATACATAAGTGTATTTCCATTTGGGCCTGTGTATTCCCCTCTCTTCTGTGTGATTCCTGATGGCAGCAGGTAGGGCTCCAAAAATTTACTTTAACAGAAACTTTGAGTGTGTGTGTGTGTGTGTGTGTGTTGGGAGTGGGTGTAGGGAACTCTAGAAAAGGATCCAGCTGTGTTCCTCACTGATGATGCAAGACTATTGAAGTGGAGCTGATGCTTTGGCTGATGTCTTATTAGGAAAACTAGAAGCTGACCCAAAAGCTTGTGAGAATACCCCTTTCTTTGGTGAGCTCAAGACTCTTGAGCACACCTTGATTTCTCCAACTTCTCCCATTAACATTGTCATGAGTTGAATTAAAGATGCTCATGTGTTCAGAGGTGACATTTTGTAAGGGTGCTAGATAATGAGGACACAAATTGTATCAACAGATTAATTCATTGATAGCCTATGGCTGAGTGGGCTATTAGAAAGTGGGGCATAGCTGAAGGAAATGAGTTATGTCACTGTAATCTTGGGGATTACATCTTGTCCTCAGCTCCTTTTTCATAGCTGTTTCCCACTCTGTTTCCTTGCTATTGCCTTGAGGTGAGCAGCTTCACTCCACCATGTCCTGCTAAGATGATATTCTGCCTAACCACAGACTCACAGGATAAAACCAATTGACCATGTGCTGAAATTTCTGAAACCATGAGCTGAAATAAATACCTTCTTTTAGGTTGCTTCTCTTGTATATTTGTCACGGTCATGAAAATTTTTCTAATGCAACCACTCTTAGACACAGGTAAACTGGTCTCTGCTTCTTAGGCTGTCCCTGTGTGGTACCTCCTCTAGCTCTGCTTCTCTCCATAAGGTTAGAAATCCATAAATCTAAGGAGATATGCCAATTCACAGTCTGTGAATTTGTTTTGTAGGGCATGCCTTGAATAACTGGGACCCTGATATTTTCTGCATAGATGTACCCAAGCTGGCATCCTGCTTGGGTTTGTGCTGTTATCTTTATTTAATCTGTCTTCCCAAGGGCAGATATACTACACAGGCACTTTCCTCTAAAATGAGGTGTTATGCATGTGAAAGAATGTGGAATCTGGAGTGTCTGGTGTCCACATAGGTATCTGCAAGTACCACAATGCAGAGCTACATTAACAATAAGAGAGGGCTGGCTACAAGTGTAGGACCTTTATCTTTCCTTTAGCAAAAAATACCATAAATCTTAGATATGAATTCGTTGAACTCTACCTCGGGCTGAAAGTTGTTGGACTGATTAGAATTTCAGTAGTTCTTAAAAATCTGTTGTTTCTCTCTCATTGTTATTGTTTAGGTCTAGATGTACCCCCCCCCAAAATCCTCATGTGGTCATATGTGGGGCTTTGAGGAAGTGACTAGGTTATGTGGGCATTAAAGTTGGCTTGCTGTGGGGAAAAAGGAACTCTTCTGCACTGTTGGTGGGAGTGTAGACTGGTGCAACCACTGTGGAGGTCAGTCTGGAGAGTCCTCAAAAAGCTGGGTTTTGAAGTTCCATTTGACCCAGCTATTCCACTTCTAGGCATATTCCCAGAAGAACTGAAAACATCATAACACAGTGATATATGTGCACCCATGTTTATAGCATCACAATTTGTAATAGCCAGATCTTGGAAACAACCTAAGTGCCCATCAACTGAGGAATGGATAAAAAAGTTGTGGCAGTTTTATACAATGGAGTATTACTCAGCTATAAAGAATGATCACATCGAGATATTTATAAATAAATGGACACAACTTGAGACCATACTCATAAGTGAAATAAACCAAACTCACAAGGGTAAATACCATATAGTCTCCCTAGTATGAGAGTTGGTAAGAGTATAAGATTTTATGGTAATCATGATTTCCCATTTCATTGCTTTGAAGCCTTTCAAAGTTTTCATTCATCAGTTGGAATGGTTTTATTCTGTTTTGTTTGACTTTGTTATGTGTGATGGTATCAACAGCTGTTTTGAAGAAAACAAAACATTATCGCAGCCATTGCTGATTTAATATCATCTTGCTTAGAAGTCCTACCAGGCTTCTACTCTGCTATTACCATTGTTTCTATCATGTCGTGTCTTACTGAGATTTTAATATATGTGATAGTATGAACAAATTTTTTATTGAAAATGATATATTATATTAGCGATTGATCATTCTGTGTTATTCAGTTCAGAATGTCCTATAACTCTTTCATTCTTTTGAATGGTTTTATAGCATTTTCATATGTTTGATATTGTTGTATTTGAAACTATGCTCAACTATAGCAGAGAAAGAGATATTTTGATATCTACTGTTAATGTCTGGTTGCCTTATTTTAAAGTGCTGTGTTGCTTATGTTGTTCTGATCTGCTTTGTTCAGCCCTCTTTTGTTTTATTCTCTTTAAAATAAAATTTAAAAAAACAAAAGGAGGCATCTGTTCCAAAGATACTTGTCATTGAGGGCATATTCTTGAAGAGTTTGCTTATCTTCCTCCTCATTCTTCCCTTTATGTGCCCTGCTTCTCAGGAGACATGGCATGAGCAGCTTTTCCTTTTCTCTGCCATACTCTGCCATACTCTGTCTTGGAGACCAGCAGCTATGTACTGAAACTTCTACAAATTGTGAGCAAAAATACACCTCTCTTCCTTTAAGTTGTGTCAGGTATTACATCTCATAAATGAAGAAAGTAACTATGACACCAATCATAAAGTAACAGGTTAGTTCATGAGGTGGATCATTGCCTGTTATTTGGCCAGATTAGCATGAAAGGCAAAAGTGCTCATGGCCAAGATAGAAATGGGCCAAGATAGAAATCAACAGATCCCAGGAAGACCAAATGCAATTCTTAGCTGCATCAACTGAAGTGAATCACAGTTAAGTTCCTATCTGTGCTAATGGCTTTCTTAAGTGTCCTTACAATAGATACCTAGATACCTTTCCTCTAATTCAGCAAGGGTAATTGCTATGTCTCAGACTACACTGTTTTCCTATCCTTAATACCATTTATGACAACAAATATGCAATAAGTGTTTATCAAGTCTCATTGGAAACCTCTAAGTGAGATGTTACCACTCACCTTAGCAAAAAAGAGCATGTGTCTCTTGGCATTGAAGTCAAATAAAACAAGAGATGCTATTCCTAGAACAATTGTCAGTTGCTTTAGGAATTTGACAGAATATGTGGAAAGAAAGCCAATCTTTATTCCAACATTAACAAGTCTCTGCAATAACTAGAGCAATAAATTCAAGAAGGACTCTATAAAGATTGTTCTTTAAATGACGGTCCTTGAGAGACCAAAATGGTTGAGTGATGAGTATCAGCTACTCAGCCTCTCCAGAGCAAAGTGCCAAGTGTCTTAAAACAACAACTCAGAAAAAAATCCAAGGGAGTCCAAAACACAAGATCCACTTGGGAACTGACAGTGAAGAAAATAGGATTCACTGCTACCGGAGAAATAGCTCCCCATAGCAGACCCAAGACTGCAGAGTGGGGCTGGAGCAGCTTTGCAACTGATGAGTGTAGGGGGTGTATAGGGAGTCGGAGAAAGCAACTTTGCTCTTTACTGGGAGACAGAGAATTGACCTGGACCAGGAGAGTCTTGTGCAGTTGGAGGCAACAGCAAGAATACAAGACACTTTCCTGAGTGGCCCACACCACAGTCATCATTTGGTGAGTGAACCAGAGCAGCATCCTGCACATAGTTCCAGGGAGTAGCAGCTGATGGGTTGGACTGCCATTTTATCTCAAGGTTTCCAGAGCTCAAACACCAGCAAAAGAACATCTCCAGGGTTGCTTCAGTAACAGTGTCAGGAGTGGAATGAGAAGGGCTGTCCAGTCACAGTAGACATCCAGAAGTTGAACAGCAGACTGGGGGAAACTCAGCTGAGAAGTATGAGCTGGCACCCAGACTCCATTCTGGTAAATGTCAAAAAGCCAGTCTTAGCCCTAGCTACAAAAGACCAGAAACAACTTCCTGCTCTGCAACTGGTAGAACAAGCAGGCAAATGGTCTTGGCCTATGGTGCGCAAAGGGCATTATCATCTGCCCTGCGATTAGCAGGCAAATGACCCTGGCTGACTGCAAACAAGGGCGCTTCCCTCACCTTATGACAAACTAATGTAAAAGGAGTCAGTGGTGTATCCAACATCAGTGCCACACTCAGTAGTAATCCTTCTGCAGACTTTGTGGAATTATTCAGTACAGTACTCTGACTAGGGAACTGACACTAAATTGGGGGCACAAGAGGATATATATATATATATATATATATATATATATATATATATATATATATTTTTTTTTTTTTTTTAATTTTTAAATTAAAAAACTTGGGAGGTTGTTTAGGTTTTCATTTTTATTGGTTGGTTTGTTTTCTCTGTGCTGTTTCTCAATGGTCTTTATCTTCTTTTTATGTGTGAATGAACATTGTCTCTAATCTTTCTGTTTTGCCTCAATGCTCTTTTTATTTCTCCATTCTTTGTCTCCTGCCCTCTTCTCCAGCTTTCCAAAGTTGGCGAACATTCTTCATCTTTCAGCCTTCCTTATGTAACATTTTCTTTTCAGCTATCACTTTGTTTTTTCCCCTATTCCTCTTAAATTCCCCTTTCCCATGGAATAAGAATCACTCTACCAAGGAGAAACCCACTGCATATGAATTCCTGGTCTATGTTGTATGTTGTTATATGACTATAGATTTTGCTTCTATGGTTAGAGTTATGGAGAAAATCAGAAGCCAGCAACCTGAATTTATTGGAATGACAGTAGAAGAAATATATATAGGTATAGAGAATAGCAAAACAGAAATAATCACACAGGCAAAAAGACAAATGATGACTATAATGAAGGACTTGCTCAGCAAATCTAGAATAGACATAGATAACAAAAACAGAGAAACATGAAAACCATGAATGCCCAACATAAGAAAGAAATTAAATCCATAAAGCAGATTCAAATAAGTATCCAAGAAATTAAAAATTCCATTGAAAGTTTGAAAAATCAAATGAAAGAAAGTGAAGATAGAATATCAGACATGGAAGACAGAGTCATGTTTATTAATCAAAAAAGAAATATTTCTTAGGTAGGGCAAGTGACTGTGAAAAAAAATGTAATAACTGCAAGACAATGCAAAACAACAACAGCAGCAACAACAACAACATAAGCCTGGCCTAAGTCAATGAAAATGCAAGAGTGAGCACAAATAACATTAAAAAAACCTGTTCAGAGAAGTAATAACAAAATTTCCAAAGCATGGAAAAAGAATTTGACAAATTCAAACGCGCTCAGCCAACTTATCTTTGACAAAGGATGGAAACATGTTTATTGGAAAAAAGAAATCCTCTTTAATAATTGGTGCTGGAAAAACTGACTTTCTACATGCCGGAAGTGAAAATCAGACACATGTATATCACTATGCACTAAACTAAAATAAAAATGGATAAAATATCTAACTATTATAAAAGAAACACTAAATATTCTTTAAGACAGATTAAGTAGAACTCTTGAAGATATAGGTGCAGGCAGCTACTTCATGGACAAAAGCCTTCCTGCATGGCAAATACTACAAAAAATCAACTCCTGTGATCTCATCTTATCAGAAAGCTTTTTCACACTAAAGGAAATATAACGGAGTGAAGAAACAACCCCCAGAATGGGAAAAAAACTTAGCCAGTTGTTACTCAGACAAAGGACATATAAAAAATTGAAAAAAATCAGACCCTCCCAGTTTAAAGATTCAATCAAAAAAGGGCATCCAAAAATGAACAGACATTTCTCAAAAACTGAATGAATGGCAAATAAATACAGTAAAAATGTTCTACATCACTGATCACTTTAGAGGTGCTAATTAAAACAATGTTGAGATTCTATCTTACTACATAAAGAATGACTATTATCAAGAAATAAACCTATAACAAATGCTGACATGGCTTTGGGGAAAAAGGTATCCTTATTCATTGTTGGTAGGAGTGTAGACTGGTGAAACCACTGTGAAAATCAGTATTGAAATTCCACAAAAAGCTAGGATTAGAGATCCCATTTGACCCAGTTATTCTCCTTCTTGGTGTCTTCCCTAAAGAATTAAAAACATCATACAAGAGCAATATATGCACACCCATGTTTATAGGAGTATAATTTGTAATAACTAAATCTTGGAAACAATCCAAATGCCCATCAGTTCACTAATGGATAAAAAGTTATATTTTTTAATGCAATAGAGTAGTACTTAGCCATAAAGAAGGATAAACTTGACACATTTATAGCTAAATGTATGGACCTTGAGACCATGCTCTTAAGAGAAATGAATCAGACAAATATGTGTAAATATAACATTGTCTCTCTTGTGTGAGAAACTGTAAGGGTAAATAAGAATCAAAATGTATAATAGGTATTGTGAAATATGAAATAATTGTTCAAAATGAAAGGGGAACTTCAGATAGAGGGAGAATCGAAGGGAAAAAATGAGAAAAAAGGATAAATGGTAACGAAGCTTTGTAAATAAGGAGGGGAAGAGGGGTTAAAGGAAGGGAGCAGAATGGAAAAAGAAAGCGAACTATGATGTATCACATCCTGGTAGAAATTCTCTATGATGAATGTGCTCATTAGGTGTATCTGAACTGTATGAATAAACTTAATTGAAAAAATAAATACCAAGCTCTAGCTTGAGTTCAAATGTGTGGCCTTAATGCATAGTAAAATCCTAAGCTGTGCTTTTCTGTTTTCAAATTTAAATTTAATTTTTTCATGAATATCAAGGTATTATATACAAATATGCTACAATAATGTTAAAAACAAAAATGTATAAATAAGCTTAAAATTGAAATGAAAATTCAAAATCAGCATTAAAAATTAAATAAATCATGGTCCTCAAATTTTAGAGTTTATCAGAATCACCTAAGGTATTATAGAAGTGTATATTGGGTGTATTCTGTGCCTCACACCCAAATCTTCTAATTCAGTAGATGATTCTGATGTTACTAATCTCAACCTCATATCTTGAGGGCCATTCCTCTAAGTAAAAGAAGAAAGGTGCTTACATAGACAGTAAAGTTCTTGATGAAAACCAGTACGAGTTACAGAAGATTTTGGTAGATAACCTCAAATCAAGATCATGACAGATAAAAGGAATCCAGGCTGAACAAATCAGAGACAGTAAAAAGGCATGGAACAGTAGTGGTTGCAAATATTATAAAAAAAGAGAGACCATTAGACGTTATATAACCTTGCTGATGAAAGAACAAAACACTGCCCATATAGGAAAATGTACAAAGCTGTACCATGATTGCAAATTCAATCAATAAATCCAAATTGTAGGAAATTTTACAAGTTAAATGCTCCTCATTCTTCAACAGATAAAATTATAAGAAAAAGAAAAAGATGGAAAAATAAACTGTGAAGAGATGTCAGCTTTTGCAATAGGCAAGAGTAAACTTGAGTAAATATGTGCCCTTCCTTGACAAAACGATAAGGAAAAGTAAATCAGGATAGTAGTTATTTTGAGGAGAAGAAGCAGTTAGGATTGGGGCAAGCAACTTTTGAAAATTTAGAGGCTCTCAAGATTGCTGGCAAAAATTTGTTTCTTGTGCTTGGTGATGGTTACAAGGGTAGAACTCCATTGAATTGCAGGGGTTTCTGTATCTATGTGTTATTTTACAAGGGAAAAGTTCTTTCCTTTTTCTTTCTTTTTCTTTTTCTTTTTCTTTTTTTCTTTCTCTCTCTCTCTCTCTCTCTCTCTCTCTCTCTCTCTCTCTCTCTCTCTTTCTTTTTTGCTTGCTTGCTTGCTTGCTTGCTTGCTTTCGTAAACCAATGGGAAATTTCCTTCCTTTTACTCAAGCCCTTGTTACTAATACAGAAGGGAGAAGTTTATTTTGGGAAATTGACACATGCACTTAGCATATCTTGCTCATTTTCAATTCTATTACCTCCCTCTCTCTTTCCTCCCCCATCTTTAGCTCCTCTCCAGAAGTCTAACTCCTAATTCCCTGTCGTCTCTCATGAACTGTTGATTGATTTGCTTTTTCTATAAAAGACCACACAGTAAATAACTTTCTGAGTATGGCTTATTTTGCTTAACATTATGGTTTTCATTTCCATTTTTTTTCCTTCAAATGACATGATTTCATTTTTCTTTGTGGCTGAATAAAAATTCACTATGTTTATGTACTTCATTTTCTTTATGTATTCATCTAAGGATGGACACAATCTGTTTCCACAGCTTAGCTATTGTGAAATTCTCACTATAAATGTGGGTATGCATGTATCATTATAGCATGTTGTGTTTAATTCTCTTTGGATATATCAGAAATCATATAGCAGGATCAAATAGTATTTCTAGGTTTAAGTTTATGAGGAATTTCCATATTGATATTCAAAGTGGCAGTACTAATTTATTTTCCAATCAACAACATAAGGAGGATTTCCTTTTCCCCAAATCTTCATCAGCATTATACTTTTTTGTTTTTTAATCTTGATGATAGCCATTCAAATTGGTGTGAAATTAAAATCTCAAAATAGTTTTGCTTTGCATTTCCCCAATTGCTAAAAATGTCAATAATTTAAAAATATCTTTCTTCTTTTTTATTGGTATATGTTCACAATACATAATGAATGCACTAATTCTGAGGAATTAGTACATATATATCTTGATTTTTGATCTTCTATGTCCCTTTCCTACTTTCATTATTCTCTCTCTCCTGAGTCCTTTTCTATCTCCAAGAATTCTACCTCACTTTTTCCTACCACCTATCTTTTATTTTACTTTTTAAAAATTTTATTTTTCATTTTTTAAAAAAGCAAAACAGAAAAAAGGATAGAAATTATACAGAAATTCAAAAAAGTTATGAATTAGTACTAGTTAATATATTGTAAGACAACAGTATATATATTCTAAGACATATATTCTAAGACAAGAGCATGTGTTGTCTTAGAAGTTGTTCAGGTTACAAAATCTAGACACATATAGTTTAAGTTTCTCAAATAAAAGAATATTTAACCTGTATCTGTTTTATTTTACTTAACAGCATGGTCTCAAGATCCATCCATTTTCCTACAAATGACTTGAACTTATCCTTGTTTATGGCTGAATAATAATCCATTGTGTATATATGCCACATTTTCTTCATACATCCATTTGTTGTTGGGCATCTAGGTTATTTCTATAATTCAACTATTATGAGTTGCACTGCTATAAACATGAGTATGCATGTACCACTATGATATGATGATTTTAATGCTTTTGAGAAATTACCCAGAGGCTTCCAGTTTAGTGTGCTATGAAAACTGACAAAGATAGCACAAAGAATACCAGTTTAGTGGTGAATAAATAAAACTCTGTCATTGTTTTACCATTTGAGAATGAAAATTAACTTTTGACATTTTTTTCCATTGCTGGGAATGGAGCAGAGTCTCAAACATGCTAGGCAAGTGCTCTACCACTGAGTTCCATCCTTAACCCCAAAATTCTTTATATAGAAAGCATACTTGTTTAACTGTCACATTTGTTGGCACCTTAAAGAAATGGAGCCTTAAGAAAGAAACACTGAACCTGGAGAAAGGAGGACAGTATAAAGAAAGAATGATAAGGCAAACATTAAATGCAGACTGAAAGTGTTTGTGCTGTCTTGCTTCTTATCACCATACTGTTGGGTAAGGATAAGTATCTTTTGTGGGGTCCCACTCAACACTCACTTTGAGAAAGCCTATTTGCCTTCATGACATTAAAGCTCTGGAAGTTTGACTTTTGTGCTGCCCAACCAGCTAAAGACAAGTGGATCTGTCCCTTGGTGTTCAAAGGCAAAAAGAGACCTTTCCATTTTAGCATGCCCACACTTCTTAGGACAATCGTCAAACTAAGGGTCTGTCAGTCTGGAATGATTGTCACTCACACCGCACTCATTTCCAGCTTCCTGAGAAGTTGACTCTGGTGGAAATATTTTCTAAACTAAACTATAGCCACAATATCATGTAATACAATCCCAAAAATTATTTTAGTTTATAGCAAAAGGGTAATAAGTATTTAAAACTAAAAAGAAAAGAAAAACTGAGACTCCCAATGCAAAATATGATTCATGCACTAATATGTATATATCAATTCTTTTTTGGAAGTATAAGCATAAATGCTTTAATAATTGTGGCTATTGCTTTCTAAAAGTTTTTATTTTTAATTAACAAATAATCACTGTGTATATTTATGGGGTGTCATGTGATGTTTTGATCCATATATACATTGTAGAGTAAATTAGTCAACTTAACACATGTATTACTTCATCAATTTATCAATAATAATGCTTAATGAAAGACCAATTTATGGTCAGGCAATGCCTGCAACATTTGATATACATATAAACCTACTTCACTATAACCCTGTGAGGATAAAACTGCTATTTTACACATTTCACAGGTGAAGAAACTGAGGCACACAGAGGATATGTAAGTAGTCCAAGGTCACACAGCTTTGCTCCCTATTCTTCAGAAGACAAGAACACATGACAGCCAGAGTGATTTTTCTAAAATAGAACAGAAATTATCAATTCCCTCCCACTTCTTTTAGACTAAAGCACAAATGTCAAAAAATGACTGCCACCCCTGTCCTCTGACAGCAGGCTTCAACTTACCTCTCAGCTGCAACTTTCTACCATCCCTGCCCCTTCCTTCTCTCTTTTCCCTCTCCAAGCAACTTTATTCACTTCCTTCAACTTGCCATTCCTCGCCTACACCTCCAAGCTTTCTCATATCCTGATACAGCTTCTTGGGGCCCTTTCCCTTGTCTCTTTGTCTATCTCCTTTTCCTAACCTCTCCAAAAATACAGTAGGTTAGGACTCTGGTGTGAGTTCTCACAATAACTTGACCCTCTTCTTACAGTACACTATCTGCCTTTTGGTTGGTGCCTGTGCATGCTCCATTATATGTGTTTTCTGCTAGATTACAAATTCCATGTAGTCAAGGACCTTGATTCTTTTATATATCACTGTCCTTCAAACACAGAATGACAAATGCCAACTATAGCTATTCTCAAATTCAGCCTTGATTTTACCAGGGGAAAAATCTGTGCCATCATTTCTAGCATTCTTCTCCATAAAAGAGAAAACCTAGTAGTGGGACCTAAGCAGTTTCTTTGATGGAGTAGATTCCCTTAGTCAAGGGATGTGTGACTATCAGACAAATATGACCCAATACTATGTAATTTGGACTCATCAGCTTTCTTTGTATGGTTTTATATTTTCCTTTGACTATGGTTTTGTCTTTGGTGGAGGGAAGCCTATAGAAAATGAATGTGTTACTCTAGGACACTCAAGAGTTCTCATGTGGACTGGGGGTGTAGCTCAGGGGTAGAGAGTTTGCCTGTCATGTGTGAGATTTTATGCTTTATCTACAACACTAAAATCAAACATTTCCATTCCTATGGTTCTATTTGTAAAAGTACATTAATTGCCCCTCTTTTAAATTTTGCAGGGTCAATGACAGAATTTCCTCAAAAGATAGATCCACTCTTGAGCTACTGAGTGAGGTTTCCATACTACTGAAGGTGAGATTTAGTTCATGGACTGCACCTGTGAACCTAGACATTGAATGGAGGGACAGTGCAGTGGCTAAGAAGCCCAGCTAGAAGCCCAGGTCTATCACTGTGGGGGAAACCTCTTCATCATTCTGTTTACCTACGTATAAAATGGGGACAATTATGGAATTTATCACAAGGGGTTATTATGAGAGTTTAATTAGTTAATAAAGCTGAACTCTTAAGAGTGCCTGACACACAGAAAAGTTCTTGGTGAGTGTAAACTACTTGGTTTGTTTAATTAATTAAGATAATTTGGTTCATTCCAAATCATAATTTTTACAGGCATTCTTTAAGATAACCATGACTATTTCTGCTACTAGTGAGTTTCTCTCAACCTGGGATAACCAAAATAGAAGTTCTTAGCAACCAATGAACAATTGTTACCAATTTCCCTGGAGGATAATCTCACTTAAAGATTGAAGACAAAAAAAGCATTATGATAAATCACCTAAACTGGGACAGCATGTAGAATGAAATTCAAGTTTTGCATAAATGTTTACCATAAAGCATAAAACTTTTTTTGTTGGCACTGGGGGTTGAACTCATGATCTCAAACTTTTCAGGCAGGTGCTTGTGCCACTGAGCTAAATCCCAGGCCCATTAACTATAAAACTCTTGAAAACTGCAAGAGTCACCAGCCAAAGTCTTGGGGCCATGAGTTTAGTCTCCTCCTTTTAGGAGATTTATTCTGAGAAGACAGTTTCATTTTTAAGTACTTGGAGACTACCTTACTATAGTCCTTACTTCAGACAAGACAAGATAGCCAACTATGAAACAACTAGCTGCTCCAGAATATTTCTGTATGTTAACAAAATTGAAGTAGAATTAAAAATAATTAGAGCATGGCCAGATCATTAGAAACACCATGGTGTTCTCATCCATTAGGGTAAATCTTTTAAACAGTCATACCTTGCCTTTTTGGAGATAATAAAGTAAAATGGTAGGCAACCTACAATAGGGATAGCTATTGGAGTAAATAAGAAAGATGGGGAGGTGAACACACAATCATTGGGTGAAAATAGGAGTCCTGTATCTTAAAAGAATATATGTGGAAGTGAATCATATTCTTTCTGTGAGGGATATCATCTGCTTTTTGGTATCAGAGATGGAGGAGATGAGTGAGCAAGATGGGTATAACAGAGCAGCAGCCTAGGGAAGCCTGGCCACAACCAGCATCTTATCTGTGTTCTCCCCATTGTTTTATCTTAGTCGCCTTCCTTCTTTCTTGTAGACAACCAACCCTCAAGTCTTTCCCTCTATTAATCCTTATCAAACTCTTCCTAAATTGCAGGATTTATAACCTTAGCCACATTAAAGAGTAAGTAATAAAGCTTATCATGATGTCTTTATATGAGGACATTTTTAAAAATACTCTTTTAATTTGATACTATTTTATGAAAAATTTTTAATAGTATATTCTTTAGTTGGTTCTAATGATTGTTTATTTACAATTTGTCTCATTTTCTTTCTCATTCTCTTCCTTCCTCTTTCTTCCCCCTCCTTTTTCTAAAACGTCTAAAAATAGGTTGGTGACATCACACTACTTTAACCAAATACATTAGTGTGCATTTCCTAAGAACACAAACATTTTCTTGCATAACCAAAATCCAACAATCAAAATTAGGAAATTTCATACTGATAGGTACAATGCTATTATTTTTTCGAGTCTATATCCAAATCTCACAATTGTCCCAATGTCCTTTATGTTTTTTATTTGAAAACTGGTTTTGCTAGTGTAATAGATTTAAAACTTGCCAAGGTTGTTTTCCTTTTCACACCTTAAACTGTCATGCATCTGTCACCAGACCACTTGACTATACTCACTGTCACCTAAATCAGTCATGTGATAATAGGACATTAGGAAACATCACACAGGCCATGTAAAGTACTTGCACATTGGAGCTGTTCTTTACTGCTCATGAAAGCCAGTTGCTATGTGAAAAAGCCCAGACCAACCTCCTGGAAGAAGATGAAAGGCAACAGCAATGATCATGCACTCCAGCCATCCCCACGAAGGCCCTAGACATGAGAATGGCCCAGTTGACAGCTAGCCAGTCCACCAACAGAAGTAGATAGGCACTGACTTAAGATGCATAAGTAAACCCAACCCATAGGAGAAGAGCTCAAGGAACTTGTGAGCTCGTGAGCTGAAGAAATGTTGTTTAACCCACCAAGATTTGGAGTTTTGTGTATATTTTGTATTAGCAGTAGTTAATACAGTTGTTACAATTTCTTTTTTTATGTTTGTAGTTTCTTTGTTTAATTTAATTTTATTTTAAGAGAGAAAGAAAAGAAAATTTTAAAAAGGGAAAAAAGTAGAATAAAGAAAATTAGAATAAAGATTTCAAAGGAAAAATTTACACCATAAAACTGATAGTTGATACATTATATATTGTCATCATAACAATAGTTGTTAAAGTTAGAAAATCAAAGCATAAAAAGTGTCTAGACAATCAAACATTGATAGTGTAAACTCTTCTGTTCAATGATCTAACAGAAATTTAGTAATATGGTCATCTATCTTACACACGATACATACCATTATACCCTTTAGAGCACTTTCCTGCCCTTTCACTTTTACAATATCTATGATACATTTTGGATCCCATGATTCTGTCAGTTCTTATTATTTTTACACTAGAGAAACAATTTGATATTCACTAATGTGAGTCTTGTTTATTTTACTAATGAAGATATTCTCAAATTGCCTCCATTTACCTATATAGGCCTCAAGATCATCCTTTTTTATAGCTGAGTAGTATTCCATTATATAAACATCCCACATTTTTTTTCATTCACTCTGCAGGTTGATGGGCATTTTGGTTGTTTCCAAAATTTAGCTATCACAAACTAGGCTTCTACAAACCTGGGCGCACATATATCACTGTGACATGACCTTTTCATTTTCTGGAGGGGAAAATATCCAAGAGGGGAATAGCTGGATTGAATGGAACTTCCAATCTTGGTTTTTTGAGGAATCTCCATGCTGATTTCCACAGTGGTTGCACCAATCTGCACTCCCAACAGTGGAGAAGTGTTCCTTTTTCCCCACATCCTCACCAACATTTACTATCAGTTGTTTTCTTGGTGGCAGCCATTCTTTCCGGGGTGAGATGAAATCTAAATGCTGTTTTAATTTGCATTTCTTGAATGACCAGTGATGGTGAACATTTCTTCATATATTTATTTGCCATTTGTATATCTTCAGCTGAGAACTGTGTGTTCATCTCCAATGCCCATTTTTGGATGGGTTCTTTGAATTTGGGGGGCTAGATGTTTTTCAATTCTTTATAGGTTCTGTATATGTCCTTTGAGGGATTGTTGGTTAAAATGCTTTCCCATTCTGTGAGTTTTCTTTTCACTTTGCTGGTGATTTCTTTGGAAGTGCAAAAACTTTTGAGCAATATGAGATCCCCGTTGTTGATTCTTTGAAGTATTTCCAATGCAGTTTGCATTTTACTTATGAATTCTTTCCCTACCCTTATGATTCCAAAATTTTTACCTACCTTGTCCTCCAGTAGATTTAGTGTTTCTGGTTTAATATTTAGGTTCTTGATCCACTTTGACTTTAGTTTAGTGTATGGTAATAGGCATGGGTCTATTTTCTGTCTTTGACATGTGGAAAGCCAATTTTTCCAACACCACTTATTAAAGAGGCTATCTTTTTTTACAGTGAACATGTTTAGCCCCTTGGTAAAATATAAGGTGGCTGAGTGCCTTTGTAGTATTATTTTCATCTTCTAATCTGTTCCATTGATCCTCATGTCTATTTCTTTGTCAGTACCATGCTGATTTCATGTCTGTGGCTTTGTAGTATAGTTTCAAGCCAGGAACTGAGCCAATGTCTTTTAGAACTAGTTTGGTTTTTCCTAATCCAGGATTTGATGCAGAATCATGCTTTGCAATTTGTTGTCATCTAAGCCTAATCTCCTTTAAGCTGAAATATTTTATGCATATCTTCTTGTCCTTTTTTGCAGTGTATAGACAAGTTACTTTGTAGAATGTTTCTCAACCTGGATCAGTCTGATGATTCCTCATGATTAGATCCTGTGATGGGAACACCACAAAAGCGAGGTTGTGCCTTCCCAGTGCATCATATCAAGAGACACATAATGCTAGTTTGTCACAAAACTGGTGATGTTAACTTTGATTTCTTTGTTAAAAGGTTGTTTGCTATGTTTCACTACTATAATCTAAGGAAGATTATTTTTCCCATGGTAATTGATAAATAATATAAAGAGATGCTTTGAGACTGTGTAAATACATTCTCTATCCAACTTCTACCCATGAGATTACCTCCACTGTGCTATCTACAGTTTTGCCAGTGAATCCAAATGGAGTTACATGTCTTTTGATTCATACCCATTGTTCAAGATTGTCTTATGTTTTCCAGGGCCCAGCCTTGAAATTCCTTGGAATGGAAAATAGTATTTAAAAACCAAGAGTTAGCATTAGATACACTCATCACTACTGATGAGTAGAACTGATGTCTCAGCTTTTTTATGGTATTCTTAGAGAATAGAACTAAGAAATATGGTAATAATAAGCATATATATATATATGTTGTTGCAATTTTGGTTCAAGCCAAAAGAATGAAACATTGGCTCAGACCTTTTCTCCAATAGTTATTGTCATTTTAATCAGCAGGATGTATGTCTCTTGATGACTCTGAATCACACTATGGTGTTGAAGTCCTATGCCTGTGAGTTGACGTGGGAGTCAGGTATAGAAGTTTTGTTCTCATTTACTTGTGTTTGATTATTGAAGCATTCTGCCAAATGGGATAGCAGGATCAGAGGTTTTAAAAGAGATAATTGACAACGCTCCTTTTGCACATAGGAAAGAGTTGTGATGAGCATAAAAAATAAAGTCTCTTAGGAAACAGGAAGATAAGAGGAAGCAAACACACAAAAATATTAGAAATTTGAATAATTCTCACTGCATGACCATACATACAAAAGGATATCTATCTCTATGTCACAGTGAAATAGCTGATGAGTTTTGAAAGGTATCTGTTATTTCAGGTAAACCATTCTTCTAACTCACTGTACAGAACTCACATGAGAGCACATACCTTAGTTTGTGTTTATTATTAGCTTCTTAGGTTACATAAGTATAAGTGGTAAAAATGTCTTACTGAACCTTGAATTCTCTATACATTTAAAAGTTTCTGACTCATCTCCTTAGCACATTTAAAATACCTTAATTTAATTTATATCAATACATCCAGAAAACAGAATAAATATTTAGAACACTGGAAGCAGATTCTAGGAAAACTGAGTCAGGAGATTTGGAAGTATAAGCACAGCTTGGGTCTTAGTGAGATTCTGTCTTTGAAAAAAATTGAGAAAGAAGCTGAGATGGATGTAGCTCAATATGAAGAACTTGGATTCAATCTTCAGGAATACACACAGACACACACACACACACACACACACACACACACACACACACAGATTCCAGCCATCACTATCAAGGCTGGTTCTCACAGGCCCATAGAATAGGAAGTAAGTCTCTCCTACCCAAAGTTGGCAGCTGGCAGAGTACAGTTGGCTGGATGGAGGATGGAGATGGAAGGGGGTGTTTTATGGGACAGGAGAGGACTACAGACATTATGATACACTGCAGGAAGAAGAGAGGGAAGGGAACACTGTCCAATCTCATGGGTCAAGGACAGACATGTAGAGAAATTGTGATTTATCTTGTTATTCAGGGTGTCTGTAATCTGGCAACCACTTGCCTTTCCTACATTGTTCTCTAGAACTTGTTTTCCTGCATGATACTTTCTTTGTATATGATGTCTACTTCCTTACTTCAATGCTTCAACTCAAAACAGAATATTTTCTATGGCATTGCCCACCTGGAGATTTGCATTTTTATTTAAAAAAACAAAAAATAATAAAAAACAATGATAAAGAATTTCAAAACAAAATAGGGGATTAACACTGGTTAATATATTGTGTATTGTTATTCTCAAAGTAGTAGCTCAAATTACAAACATGAAAAAATGATCAAACAATCAAACAATGAAAGCACAAACTGTGCTTTGTGATGAACTAACAGACATTAGTAGCACAGTTATCTATCATATATATATATATGAATATATATATAATATATATATATATATAAATATATAATCTTTTCCCTTTTTTTTCTCCTTTTCTCTGTCCCAGTTGTTCATTCCTTTTGAGAAGTTTCTTTCACTTTCACTTTCAAAATATCTATTGTACATCTTGGATCTTATTTACTCTTTCAATTTTTTATACTAGGGAGACAATATGATATTTACACATGCAAGTCTGATTTATTTCACTTATGAGTATGGTCTCAAGTTGCATCCATTTACCTATAAAAGTATCACCTATCTGAACCCTGAACTCATACAAGGTCTTTGAAATGCGGTGCACTCTTAGGTGTATTGTCTGCACACTGCACAGTTACTTACTACATTGCTCTTGCCTTGTATTTCTTCATAGCACTGGGCCTTGTAAGCAGATGCCATCTTTCTTCTGTCCAATGCTGTGATCCTTAGAGAAACTCAGAATTCAATGTACTCTCCACATTTTTCAGTGAATAAATAAAAATAAATCCTAATATTTATAGAGGCTCTGATAGTATCTAGAATATTAAAGATTTTAGAACTCAAGCAACTTGTCTTTGGCAAGTTGGTATCTTGTGTAGGTAGTTCAAAGGTCTGATCTCAGGGGATAGGGCTCCAGAAACTGTATCCTAAACTGCAAAGCTTATTGTCTGTTCAGTAAATATCTTACTCTCTGACTGAAGATGATTAGAGTAGTTAAATCAATTAAAAGTAGCTGTGTGAATTATATGCTATATCTAATTAAAATAAATTTTCATTTGTCAACTATCTGCAAAGTGGATGAGTTGTTGTTCTCCTCAAAGATATATTCTAATGTGCTTGTAGAGTCTCACATTGAATTGCATTTCAAAGGTCTGGTGTGAAAAATTAATGTGATTTGATCTGTTTTACTCCAGTTACTAACAACTTATCATTATTAAAAATATACTATGCTAGTTTTTCCTCTTTGGAGCCTTCTGTACTACCAGGTTTGAGATGCTCAGGTGATCTTTAGTTTCTGTGAACCTCACTAAGGGTTTGGGCTGGAGGCAAAAGATGAATCAATTAGAGACTCTGATCTTTCTACAAAGATCTGGAGTAGAAACTCCAGGTCTGGAAGGAGAAGCAGGAGGGAAAGCCTGAGGAAGACTGGAGCAAATGCACATTAGAAATACAAAGGACAGCACAAAATGTATTGAAGAAAGGATTTAAAAGGAGGAGAAAAACTAAGAATGGGGAAATGGAAACAGTAGGAAGTAGGTGAAAAAGTACCTTGGAATTAGTTGAAAATACTAAAAATAAAACAACAAAAACAACAAAAATTAGACTTAATTACAGTCTTATTTATAGTTGTGTAAACCCCAATGAAACTGTCAATTTATTCAATATCTAGACGTAAGTAGATTATGTGCTTATATGTTCCCAAAATGTTTGCATTTGAATGAAAGTATCTTCTTTATAAAATATTTGTAAGTCAGGTTGTTACTATGTTAGATATCTCATATATTATTTGTCCTTCAGTGTCTAGCCTATTAACCTATCATATCTTCAACATTCATCTAGGTATTAGAATTTCATTCTTTTTAAAGCTTGCATAATATTATATTAGGTACATATACTACATTTTATTTATCTGCTTCTCCATTGATAGAAGTTTTGGTTATTTCTACCTTTAGCTACTGTGAATAATGATACTAAAAATATTGGTAGGCTCTGTCACATAAAGTGATAACTTTCAAACTTAGAGAAGAAAAGCAAAATGGGCCTTTCAGATGCTTTGGTTCTAGGCCACTAAAGCCAACTTTCCTCAGGTAAATGAACCATTTTGGAATCCAGCGCAAGTTATCAAAGTTTCACACTTCAGCTTACAAGCAAAATTTCTGTTGGTAATCAATTTTTACTTGGCCTTACTTTGCATGTGTCTTTACTCCTATCTTCTGAGGCCCTTAAAAAGAAAATGGACAGGTGAGTTGAGATGATATTTAAGTATTTTAAAATCTCTGTCCTGACAATATCATGATATTATTCCCCTATTACAATCCAAACTACATGGTTTTACTGATGCAAATCATCTTCTTGACCCAGCTTTGATAACTGATATGTTTCTAGGAATCTGTTTATTTCTTCTGTGTTATCAAGACTATGACAATAGAGGTTTTCAAACTAAGTATTGATGACCTGTATTTCAACAAGGCCTGTAGTGATTTCACCCTTTTCATTCCTTATTGAATGAATTTGAGTTTTTTCATTCCTTTTTGATAAGGTTGTCTAGGGGATTATCAATTTTATTTATTCTTTCAAGGAACAAACTCTTTGATTCATTGATTCATTGTATTGTCTTCTTAGTGTCTATTGTGTTGATTTCTGCTATGATCTTTATAATTTCCTCCCTTCTTTTGGCTTTGGGCTTAACTTCCTCTTCTTTTGCTACATGTTTGATGTGTACCATCTGGTTGTTTGTTCTGTTTACCTGATGTGGGAATTCACCACAATAAATTTTCTTCTGAGGACTGCTTTCATTGCATCCAACAGGTTCTGGTAAGTTGTATTTGTGTTTTTATTTGCTTGTAGGTGTTGTTTAATATCTTCTTTAATTTCCTCTGTGACCCACTGATGGCTCAGGAGTGCATTTTTCAAGTTCTATGTGTTTGTGTGGTTTTTTCAGTTTCTTTTGTCACTAATTTCTAGTTTTATAATTCTATGATCCAATAACATGCATGAGAAATTTTCATTTATTTTTCATTTACTTTCATGTTTTCATTTATTTTCATGTTCTGTGGGCTAGAATATGGTCTATTTTAGATAATGTCCCATGTGCTGCTGAGAAGAATGTATATTCTGATGTTGTTGGGTGGAACACTCTGTATAGGTCCACCAAGTCCATCAGTTCACAAGTGTGATTCAGTTCTGTTATTTCTTTGCTGATTTTCTGTCTAGTTTATCTTTCTTTTTGTGTCAATGGTATGCTAAGGACTCCTGTTATAATTGTGTTATTGTTTATTTGACTTTTCATTTCTGTTAATGTTTGTTTTGTATAGCTGTGTGCTTCCAAATTTGGTGCATAGATATTTAAGATTGCTATCTCTTCCTTTTGGTGTTTTCCCCTAACTAGTATATAGTGACCTTCTTTAGATTTTCTGATCATTCTTGGTTTGAAGTTCACATTGTCTGCAAACAGAGTAGCTACTCCTGCTTTTTTTTAAATTTCCTGTTGCATGAATTATTGTTTTCCATCTTTTGACTTTTAGGCTGTGAGTTTCTTTTTGTGTTAGATGGGTTTCTTGTATAGAGAACATGGTTGGATGTTGTTTCTTGATCCATTCTGCCAGTCTGTTTTTTTTTTAAATTGGTGAATTGAGGCCACTTTCATTAATGGTTATAACTGATATATATTGGTTTATTGTTGACATGTTATCTTTCTGCTATTGTTTCTTTACCTATCCACTCTATTTAACTGTTTGCCTTGCTTAGTGGTGTGTTCCAATGTCTATCTAGAATATCTTTCAGTACATAATAGTTAGGGGAAAACTTCAAGAGGTAGAGATAACAATCTTAAATATATATGCACCAAATTTCAGAGCTCCCAGGTATATAAAGCAAATACTAACAGAAATGAAAAATCAAATAAGCAATAACACAATTATAACAGGAGACTTTGATACACCACTGACACAAAGGGACAGATCAATGAGACAGAAAATCAGCAAAGACATAACAGAACTGAATCACACCTGTGAACAAATGGACTTGATAGATGTATACAGTGTTCCATCCAACAACATCAGAATACACCTTCTTCTTAGCAGTACATGGGACATTCTCTAAAATAGACCATATACTAGTCCACAGAACATATTTAAGTAAATGCAAAAGAATTGAAATTATCCCATGCATGTTATCGGATCATGGTGCCATGAAACTAGAAATTAATGATAAAAGCAACTGCAAAAACCTCACAAACACATGGAAACTGGGTAAGCCACTCTTCAGCAACCAGTGGGTCACAGAAGAAATTAAAGAAGAAATTAAAAAATATCTACAAGCAAATGAAAATACAAAGACAACTTACCAGATTTTGTGGGATGCAATGAAAGCAGTCCTAAGAGGAAAATTTATTGCATTGAGCTCCCACATCAGGAAGACAGAATGAACACAAATAAACAACCTGATGCTACAATTCAAATATCTAGAAAAAGAAGAGCAAGCTAAGCCCAAAGCCAAAAGAAGGGAGGAAATTATAAAGATCAGAGCAGAAATTAATGCAATAGAGACTAAGAAAACAGTACAAAGGATCAATGAATGAAAGAGTTGGTTTTTGAAATAATAAATAAAATTGATAAGTTCCTGGACAACCTTACTTAAAAAAGGAAAGAAAAAACTCTAATCATGCAATAAGGAATGAAAAAGATGAAATTCCTACAGACTCAGCAGAAATACAGAAGATCGTCAACACCTATTTCAAAAACCTCTACTCTTGTAGGTTCGATAACACAGAAGAAATAGACAGATTCCTAGATACATATGAACTACTGAATTTGTATCAGGAAGATGTAAAAATGTTGAACAACCCAATTTCTATTACTGAAATTGAAAATGTAATTAAGTCCTTGCCTACAAAAAGAGCCCAGTCCCAGATGGATTCACTGCAGAATTCTACAAGAAATACAAAGAAGACTTAATTCCAACACTCCTCAAACTTTTCAATGAAATTGAAAGGGAAGCAATTCTTCCTAAGTCATTCCTGGAAGCAAATATTACTCTAGTACCAAAACCAGAAAAACACCCAACTAAAAAAGAGAACTACAGGCCAATCTCCCTAATGAACATAGATGCAAAAATTCTCAATAAAATATTGGCAAATAGGATGCAGCAAATCACCAAGAAGATTATACATCATGACCAAGCAGGATTCATCCCAGGAATGCAGGGATGGTTCAACATATGCAAATCAATAAATATAATTCACCATATCAGTAGAGCCAAAAGTAAGAACCACATGATCATCTCTACAGATGCAGAAAAAGCTTTTGATAAGGTCTAACACTCATTCATGATAAGAACCTTACAGACAATTGGAATAGAAGGTCTTTACCTCAATGTGATAAAGGCCATCTATGACAAGCCAACAGCCAGCACCATATTAAATGGTCAAAAACTGAAATCCTTTACCTTAAAATCAGGCACAAGACAAGGATGTCCCCTGTCACCACTCCTATTCAACATAGTACTGGAAATATTAGCCAGAGCAATAATAGAGGAAAGAGAAATAAAAAGAGTAAAGATAGGAAAAGAGGATGTTAAATTATCATTCTTTGCAGATGACATGATACTTTACATAGAAGACCCCAAAACTCTATTGAAAGACTCCTAGAAATAATAAAGAAATTCAGCAATGTAGCTATATACAAAGTCAATACTCAAAAATCACTAGCATTTCTATACACTAACAACAAAAGTGCTGAGAGAGAAATAAGAGAAGCCACACCCTTCACACTAGCATCCAAAAAAATGAAATACTTAGAAATTGATCTCATGAAAGAAGTAAAAGACCTATACTGTGAAAATTATAATATCCTGAAAAAGGAAATCGAAGAGGACCTCAGAAAATGGGAAGACATCCCCTGTTCATGGATAGGAAAAACAAACATTTTGAAAATGGCCATTCTCCCAAAATTATTATACAGATTCAATGCAATCCCAATCAAAATACCACTAATATCCCTCATAGATCTAGAGAAATCACTCCTAAAATTCATCTGGAACTGGAAGAGACCTAGAATAGCAAAGGCAATTCTTAGCAACAAGGGCAAGGCAGGGAGGCAGCATAATCCCTGAATTGAAGTTATACTACAAAGCTACAGTAATAAAATCAACATGGTACTGGAATAAAAACAGACCTGAAGATCAGTGGAATGGATTGGAAGATACAACAACAACCACAAACTCACTCAACCACCTTATCTTTGATAAAGGGGCCAAACATGCTCACTGGAAGAATGCCAGTCTCTTTAACAAATGGTGCTGGAAAAACTGGCTATCCATATGCAGAAAACTAAAACTAGACCCATGCCTATTACCATGTGCTAAACTAAAATCTAAATGGATCAAAGATCTAAATATTAAAAAAGAAACACTAAAACTGCTG
>PVJX010024203.1:5449-28454 GCA_004027295.1 Dolichotis patagonum | reverse complement strand
ATGATGTGAAGTCCAGCAAAACTATCACTTTTTGTTCAAAGTGATTTTAGCTTGCTTTGCCTTGTTTAAGTTCAACACACATGAAGGTATGGACAGCTGTTTTGAGGAGAATGAGAGACACTATGACAGCCATTCTTGGCTTCCCTAATGTCTGGTCTTGAAGACCTGAAATGCCCTCCTCGTCCTGCTCAGATCAATTACATACTAGGTTGTTTCATGTGAACTCCCTATATGTGACAATGGACAACTATTTGGAAGAAAACAAGAGTCAATATGATAGAGTGAATATCTCCGATTGTCTAGTTTTGAAATTTTTGTCTCTTACATTGCTTTCTTGTGATCCGCTTTGCTCTGCTTTGCTGTGTTTAATTTTACCATTTTATAATTGCATGTATATTTGAGTGGGTAAGATGGATGACCATATTGCTGTTTTTGTCAGATAGTGGAGCAGAACTGTTAACAGTCTCACTGTTTGAATGTCTACTTTACATGTTTTAACTTTGTAATTTGAACAACTATTTCCAAGAAGTCAGTATGTAATTTGTCAAGTAATAATTTATTAGGTTTTTTTGTTGTTGTTCTTTTCCTTTTTTCCTTGGAATTCTGTATTGTTGCTACCCTTTATTCTGTTTTTTCTCTTTAAATAAAATTATTAAAAAAAAAAGAAAAACCTACAGCTAACATAATATTTAGTGATGAGAGATTAGATGATTTCTTGCTATGATTAAGAAGAACAGAAGGATATCTACTTTTTCTAGTTTTATTCAATATCATCTTGAAAGTCTCAGAAGACACAATAGGGCAGGCAAAAAATTAAAAGTATATGGATTAGGAAGGAAAAATTAAAACTATTTATAGGTGGCATGATTTCTACATGGAAAACTCCACAAAGAACCTACAAAAAAGCTCATAAACTTGTAAGTTAGGATAAAAGTTAATATACAAAAAGCAATTCCATTTCTATATATCAGAACTGAGCAGGTATATAAAAAATTGGCAGTGTTTTATGAAGTTAAGTATACACTTAACATATGACCCAGCTGTCTTACTCCTAGATATTTATCGAAGTGAAATGATTATGCATGATTATAAAGATACAGTGGACCCTTGACTTATGAACTTAATTTATTTGAGAGGGGTGGTGGTAACACAAACTGGTTGTAAGTCAAGACATTTTTTTCCCATAAAAAATAATGGAAATAACTATAAATGCATTCAAAACCTTCCAAAGCACCCCTTAACTAATCCATAATTTAAAAAAGTTCATAATGTGCGTAGTTTGCCAGAAACACCAATAATTTTCCTAGTGTGTTCCCCAAAAAGTTATAAAATGTTAACCGGTTATGGTGGTACATGTTTGTAACCCCAGCACTTGGGAGGCTGTGGCACAAGGATCACTGCAACTTCTAGGCCAGCCTTGGCTATATAGTGAGTTTAAGTTCAACCTGAAGTACACATTGAGACCCTGCCTCAAAAATGAAACAAAACAAAATCCAAAACTAACTAAAATGTGCCTAGCTTACTAGGAATAATTTCATGCTGTATTCACCATTCAAATTGACATCTTTGGCTTGCAGGAAGGGAGGATGAAATGGAAGGTGGTTATTGTTTGGAAGGAGAGTCCCCTTCTATGAGAACATCAGGAATCCAGCTCTGTGGTTTCCTTTCTCTACTTGGGACAGTGTGCAGCCCACTAGGACCTGCTTCTGGCTCACTAGGTGTCAACCTTTTCAGAACTAAAATCTGATTCAAGGTTGTCTGTTTGTGCCTTTTCTTTAACACTGTTCTGTAGTATGACATGGCATTGTCATGAAGCAAGTGAATGCAATGATTGGCTTTTTCTCTGTTGGGGTGGGTCTTGTTTACAAATGTTTGTAGCTCTGTCCATTTTTCAGGATTCCCTTCATTTCAGAAGAACTTTACTGCTGTGATTGTTGATACCCCCACCCAGAAAGCTCCTCAGCTGCCATTCTCTGTTGCTCAGCCAGACATTGCTGAAGTTCTCTGTAGACAGTTCCTCTGAGTGTTCCTCCACCAGTTCCTCAACATCACCACCACCTACCTGCAATCCTATGGACTCTGCTATAGTGACAGTGTCAATCACAGGGTTAACTGAAGGCTCAGAGTCCTCTACACAGCCTTCATAGTCCCTGTCCTGTATAATATTAGGCTATACTTTGTTCTAAACAGGTCTCAGTGTCCTTAAACAGGCATTGATCTCCACATGACCCCTAGCCCATTCTTCATGACTGTTTTCTGAACACTCTAGGGTCTCAGAGTGATAAACCAAGAGAGGCTTTATCTTGAGATCACCACTTGCATTGGCACATAGCAGTAAGTGTAGCCTATCCTTCGTAGGCTTGTGGCCTGGTATTTTGTTCTCTTCCTGCGTAATGTATGCTTTCCTGGGAATTTTCTTCCAGAAAAGGCCAGTTTCATCACAGTTGAAAACTTGATGAAAGCAAAAACCATTTCTGTGTCATTGTTTCAAACTTGTGTATGTAATTTGCAACAGCCTTTTTATCAGCACCGGCTGCTTCACCATGCCTAGTTACGTTATAAACCCCAGTTCTTGCTTTAAAATTGTGAAACCACCCCTTACTGGTATTAAATGTTCCACCACTATCTCTCAGTGATGGATTATCCTTTACAACATCTGCATTTATTGTCCTAGCTTTTTCATAAATTATAGGCTATAATCTGCCATCTGCCTTTTGTTTATCTACACTAATAACAGCCTTTTTACCACATCTAACATTGTTGATCATAACTTACTAATTTGAGTAACACCTTTAGCAACACTAGCTTCCTTATACAAATCTTTTCTCTGTAAGATTGTCTAGATGGTGAATTTTGACATGCTGTACCTGTTAGCAAGATTGGTTACATAAATGCCACACTTACCTTCTTTTTTATTGTGATTGCTTTCTTTACCTTTCCTTCCTTCTTTAGCTTCTTTCCTAGTTTATTGGGGGATCATTTTAATAGCAGTAATCACAGTGATAATATAAAGCACTGACAGAGATCATATCCACAAACACACACATCTGGCCTCAGACTGATGCTTATATATGCTTACATACGCTTTTATGGCATTGCAAGTCTTTGTTTATAACCACACAAGCAGCCAGCATTCAGATCATAATTCAAGACACTTGTTTTAAGTTAAACCTAAAATACCAATCATAACCCAAGTTGTTCCAAATTGTTCATATGTGCTAGTTGTAACTTGAGGTTCCACTATACCTTTATGTGAGGCTTTTTAAAAAAAAATAGTAGCTTCATTCATGGAATGGTTAATTTTAGGCATCAACTTGCCTCGATTGAAGAATACCCACAAAACAGGAAAAGCATTATTTCTGGTATATTATGAGAGTGTTTCCAAAAGAGACTAGCACTATGGGTAGGTAGAATGAATGGGGAAGATAATCTTCAATACAGTAATTGGCTGGAGTTCCACATAAAATAAAAAAATCAGAGAAAGGACAAAAGAAGGCAAAGATACTTGCATATTTTAGGAAATAAGGCTTTGAGGTGGAACTTCAAATTTTGTAGTATTTACTTCTAAACCAAAAGAAAGCTATTTCTCACTTCTTCCTATCTCCAGTGTTCATAAGAGAAACAGCAGTTTGAGCTGTCTGTACCTTCACTCGAGCTGTAGTGCCTTCCATTCCACGGCTCTGAATCTCCTTCCGTTTATCTGCAACCTCCCGTTGCTTTTGGAGAGCATCCTTGAGACGCTTGTTGGCAGCTGCTGCCTAAATTAAAAGGGCACACAGTTATGTGGAATGAAGCATAATAAAAAGAATGTTTTGATTTTACAGCATATTAGTAGAAAAAGAAATTTTAGGTTTAAGTTCCTATAGGAACCAGGTTTACAAGTCTCCATGGATATACTAGTGAATAGTCACTACTTTAAAGCATAGGGGAGAGAGAAACACATTTCAAGGATGTTCTGCATATAAGGATGCCAGGAAATGTTACATATCAGCATTACTCTGTATTTTTGGGAATTAAACTCCATTAGAAAGAGAATTCTTATTTGAAAAATATCATTTCCCATCACATTTTTTTCTATTCACAGTTCATAAAATATAAAGAGATCAAGATTTAGGAATTATTGGTCAACATTGATATCCCTGATTTCTTAGAAGAGTACTCTTAGATGCTTGGAAGCATCTAAGTCTGAAGATGACAAGACTTTTGACATAGCAGACTGAATTTTCTTACCTACCTCTTCAGTTTTACGTCTGAGCACACTGGACTGCTTCTGGAAGTTTCTTTCAAGTTTAAGCAGCTCATATTGCCTCTTACGATCCTAATAAGAAAAAAGCCAGATCTTAATTGCTTTTCAGCTAGCTAACATAAAACCTTATATCTAAAAGTCTTTCAAGAAATCTTCAATATATAGGGCTAAATACAATATAGTGAGCCGCTTTCAATTTTCCTATCAGAGTTAAGAGCTGGTACTTCTAAAACCATGTTTATATGTAAAGGAAAGATGGTTTACTTGTTCAGCTCATTGCTCTATAGCTAAATTCTTAAAGTCTCAGTTTTAAATTATTTATTGGCAACACCACAGACTGTAACACTTGGAAGGAACTTTAAAGATCGTCTAATGAACTGTTAGCTATTGATAAAGCCAGGACTCAGATCTCCTGATAAACAGACCTGTACGCTCTGCCTCCTTCCCCAAACATACTGGTCCATTCACGTTAAAATACAGAGGCCAACATAAAGGAGGAAGCCTATCTATATAGCCAACCACCTATAAATTAAGGTAACATGCCAGTGAAAAGAAGTTTTCTAATCCTGAATATTGTTTATTACTAAATACAGATATATCCTTTTTCCTAAGAAGTTAAAGATCAAGAAGATAAGAAATCTGGTGGGATATTGCCTGTTTCAACTGAACACCAATTTACTGCATTGATTTCTTAGCCCTTTCCCTATTTTACTGATCCATGAAGCTCCTAATGGCTTTACTTGTTCCTTATTTAATGTGGACACATGGTGAGCCATTTTAGTCATGTATTTGCCAGCATACTAGGACAATTCATTTCCTTTAACCCATTTACACTCTAGGCACTATACTTGGTTTCTGGGATACACAGATGAATATGATGTGATTATTACTCTTAGAGAGAGCACTAGAGAATACAAACATCGTACCATACATTTATAATAAAGTATGAGGTGTGCTGATATGAGAGATCAAGAGAATTAAAGTAACACAACCAGGAGATTAAATTAGTCCAGTGAAAAGAAAACCTAGTACTCTTCTCATCACCAATTTTGAAATAGAGATCTGTATTTAGTGCTTTCACTTGTCATTACTGTTCATTCCATAGTCCCCTTGGAAATATTTCTTACCACTGTTCTGAAATCTCCTGCTTATTAAATTCAGTGGGCTTTTTACAGTCCTAAGCTTCATCAGTTTGTCTCTTACCATCATTAACATTCCCAATAACTCTCTCACAGTATCTCAATTCTTTTTCAACCTTACAAATTCTATTGCTTTCATTCTTATATATGAAATACAGAGGTTTTCTTCTTTTTCTATATATTCTTCTTCTCCATGATCTCATTGCTCCTGTGGTTTCAGTTTATATCTATGCAAGATACTTCCCCAATTACTAAGTCCAGCCCAACATCTTCCCTGAATTTGGTTTACACTATCCATTATCTTTTAGGACTCTCTATATGAAAGATAATTTTCTTAAAAACAAATTTATTATTTCAAGCTATATGCTACCTCCTACTTTCCATTAACTCAGAAGAATGGAGTAACTTTTGAGATTTTCTTCATATCCTAATCTTTTAAAGGCAAGTTTTGCATTTGTTATCAATAAAGTCATTCTATAAACATTAAGTAATCATCATATGCTAATTACTTCTAGCCAGTGAGAATACATAAATGAACAAAATAAATATTTTTGCAGTGAGAAGTATACATTCCTGTATAATGTCAACTTGTTATCACTTTACAGATATGTCTCTTTTCTTTTGTTTTTAAAAAAGTTTTAATGAAATAATTCATCTATACAATTCACTCAAAAGTTTGACTCAATGTTTTTTGGCATATTCAGAGTTGACATAACTTACATCACAATCAATGTTAGAATACTTTCATTATCACAAAAAGAAATCTCATGCCTTTTAATTATCTCCTCACAGTTCTGTCACCCTGTTCCCCTAAGCCCCAGGCAACCACTAATCTCTTTTCTGTCTCTATAGATTTGCCTATTCTTGACACCTGATATAAACAGAATCCTGTATGTCCTCTTTTGTGACTAGCTTCTTTCACTTAGCATAAGGTTTTCAAGGTTGTCTGTGTAATAGCATATATCAGTAATTCCTTTTCATGGATGAATAATATTCTACTACATGGACATACATTTTATTTATCCATTCAGCAGTTGATAGACATTTGTTTTTTTTCTTACTTTTTGGCTATTATGAATACTACTCTACAAACATTTATGTGCAAGTTTTTACATGGACTTGTTTTCATGTCTTTGGTGTAGACAGAGCTTAGTGGAATTATTGGATGATATGATATCTCTATATCTACTAAAAGAACTGCAAAAATGTTTGCCAAAGTGGCTGCACTATTTTCTCATTCTACCTGCAATGTATGAGGTTTCCAGTTTCTCTACATTCTTGCCAATAATTAACTGATTCTAGAAAACCTGTGGGTGTGAAATATTGTGGTTTTCATTGTCATTTCCCTGATGGCAAATGACATCAAGCACCCTTTTTGTGTGCTCTGTTCGTTTAAAAATTGGGTTATCTTTATTACTGAGTTGTAAGAGTTCTTTATGCACTTTAAATACAAGATCTTTATCAGTTATATGATTTGCAAATATTTCCATCCATTATGTGGGTTGGTTATTCATTTTCATTATGGTATTATGGTATTTTTTATAGTGCAGAAGCTTTCAGTGTTATCTAACTTAATTTCTTCTTTGGCTGCTTGTGCTTTGGGTGCCATATTTTAAAAAAATTACCTAACCTAAAGTCACAAATACAACTTCTAACAGTTTATAATTTTAACTCTTAGGTTTTCCCCTGTTTCTAATTTTTATGTATAGTGTGAGGCAAGTTCCAATCTCATTATTTTGCAAACGAATAAACAGTTGTCTCAGCATCATTTATTGAATAGATTATTATTTTCTCACCGATCTGTCTTAGCAATACTGTTAAAATTCAATTGACCACCAGTGCATAAGTTTATTTTTGTACTCTCAATTGTATTCCACTGATCTGTGTCTCTATGTTTACACAGTACTATAGTTTTACTTCACGTCGCTTTGTAGGAAGTATTAAGATCAGGAAATGTGACATCTCAAATTTTGTTTTTCTCTTTGATTGTTTTGAATATTCTCAGCTCCTTGTAGTGCCATACAAAGTAAGATGGAATTTTGATGAAGATTGTGTATAATATGCAAATCAATCTGAGTGATAACCAATCTTCAGAATATTAAGTCTTCCCATCCATGAATATGAGGTATTTTTCTATTTAAAACTTTGTATTTGGTGTTCTTTAATTAATTCAATGTTTTGTAGTTTTTAGTATACAGATCTTACACTTCTTTTACTACATTTATTCCTAAGTATTTTATTCCCATTGATGTTATTAAAAGTGGAATTGTTTTCTTAATTTTATTTTTAAATGGTTAAATTCTAGTGTATAGAAATACAGCTAATTTTCTTATATTGACTGTATACTGTAAACTTGCTAAACTGATACATTAGTTCTGATAGACTTTTAGTGACTTGCTGGGATTTTCTACATGCATAATAAAGTCCTTCACAAACAAAGATAGTTGTAGTGGCTAGAACCTCTAGGGGAATGTTGACTAAGAAGTAGCAAAGGCAGATATCCTTGTTCCTGATCTATGGGGGAAATGTTTTCTGTTTTTCACCATCAAGAACAATAACAGTGTCCTTTATCAGGCTGAGGAAGTTTCCTTCTGTTCCTAATGTCTTGAGTGGTTTTATCTTGAGAGTGTTGAGTTTGTCAAGTCCATTTTTCTTTATCTATAAGGACTGCATGGTTCTTGTCCTTTATTTCACTGATATAGTATATTATTTTACTTCTAGATGTAAGTCTTCCTATATTTTTGAAATAAACCTCACTTGATTATGGTTTACCATCGTTTGTTTTATCTTTTTCATGGTATTAAGGATAAATCCAGGTACCATCTACCACTAAGCTACAGTCCCAGCCTTTTTCAACTTTTGCTTTGAAAGAGTCTCACCAAGTTGCCCAGGCTGATCTCGAACTTTGCAATGCTCTTGTTCCAGTTTCCCAGGTAGCTGGGATCACACATGTGAGTCACGCCACCTGGCCTTTTCTTCATTTTTAGTATAGGTATTTTCATTTTTAAAATCCCTTTAGCTGGTATGGTGGTGCACATCTGTAATCTCAGCACTTGGGAGGCTGAGGCAGGAGGACTCCTTCAAGCTCAAGGCCAGCCTGGGCTACATAGTGAATTCAAAGTCAGCCTGAACTATGTAGCAAGACTCTGCCTCAAAAAAAAAATCCCTTTAACTACTACTTTCACTGCATCCTGCAAGTTTTGGTATGCTGTCTTCTCATTCATCTGAAAGTATCTTCTGCCTTTCCCATGACTTTTTTATTGTTCCATTAATTATTTAGAACTGTATTGTTTAATTTCTTATTTCTTTGCAAGTTCCTTTTCTCTCCTTTTTTGAAAATTAAGTTTATTGGTATAATTTAGATATGCATAATGATCACATTCATCATAGGGAATTTGTACCTGTACATGATATGTCCCGGTTCCTCTTTTTTTTTCTTCTATTGACTTCGAATTTTGTGCCATTATAGGGAAGACACTGTATTATTCCAATTCTTTTAAAATTTATTTGAGGCATATTTTGTGGTCTAGCATATGGTCTATCCTGGGGAATGTTCCTTGTGTACTTCAGCAGAATATATGGCCTGCTCAAGTTGACTGGAATGTTCTATAGATGTCTAAGTTTAGTTTATAGTTTAGTACAGCATACAAGTTACATGTTGATATTTCTTATGAATATAGATGTGAAAATCCTAGGTTATAGTATTGTTGAAATCTTTAATATCTTTATACATCTTGTACCTAGCTAGTCCATTCATTATTGAAAAGTAGGTTATGAAGTCTCTAAACATAACTGCTGATTTGTTTATGTCTTCTTTCATTTATGTCAATGTTTGCTTCCTATATTTGGGGGCTGTTATTAAATATATATGTATGTTACAACCATGTACCATATAACAACATGTTGCTCAATAACATTGTATATATGATGATGCCTCTATATAATTATGAGGCTGAAAAATTCCTATTGGGTAGTAATGTCACAGCACAACACATTACCTTCATGTTCATGCTGTGTAAACAAATTATGCTAACAATCATATAAATATGTAGCACATACAATTGTGTATAGTATATAATAGTTGGTAATGATAATAAATGACTATGCTACTGGCTTATATATTTATTGTACTATGCTTTTTATTAGAGTATAATCTTTCTTATCTGATGTTCACACAAGGATGAAATTACCTAACAATACCTTGTTCAAAATACATTCCCACTGTTAAGTTACATTTGGCTGCAACTGTTATATCTTAATGATGGATTGGTCCTTTTATCATTATAAAATGTCCCTTCTTATCTCTAGTAACAGTCTCTGTTTTAAGGTATTTTTTCTGATAGTAATATAGCCACTTCAGATTTCATGGTTGATGTGTGAATGGTAGATATCTTCCTATATTTTTACTTTCAATTTTTTTGTAATTTTGATTCTAATGTGTATCTTCTTTTTTTCTTTTTGTGTTTTTGAAATGGTTTCACTATGCAGTTCAGGCTGGCCTTGAACTCACGTTGTAGTGCAGGCTGGCCTCAAATTCACAGTGATCCTTCTGAGTGCTGGAATTACAACTACGCGCCACCTCACCCAGCTAGATTTTATTTTCTAATCTTATCTCATAATCTGCTTTTTGATTAGACTATTGAATCCAGTCTCATTAATAGGATCCTTTTTAACTTATAAAAATAAAATTTTAAAATTTTAAATAAGGGAAAATAATTTTTCTTTAATATTATGTCAAATAAATACGAATATGTTACCTTGAATATGTTGGCTTAAATTTATGAGACAGAGAAGCAAGATATAGTATAGCATTTTTCTTTTGGTGCCAGAAATTGAACTCAGGACCTTGTGCTTGCCAGGCAAATGCTGCACCGCTGAGCTCCACCCCTGGCCCTCATATAGAATTTTTATACAGATAAAAGTGGGTAAAAAGTGATTTACTTTTTCCAACAAACAAAAATATCTGATTCAAACAAGGAAATAGCCTCTGGCAATTTCTAGTTTGAGAGAGCGACAATTTATTTTTGGACTTGTGTGTTACTAGACATAATCTTATTTTTTTCTACAATGTACATGTGGATGCTTCCCTTTATTTTTACTAGCCCTTTCTTATTTCATAAAAGATATTGATTGTATGGGTCTCTGTTTCTCATACAAGTGTGTGCTGGAATGACTATGTTAATATAAGTAGAATGTGTTCTACTTTCCTTAATTATTAGAAAGTTATCTATCTGTGGGCATATCCCCAGGAGTTCCTGTGCCATGAACCTAAAATTTTCAATCTAATAGCAGTTTAAATCTAATTTTAAAATGAAGGAATGACACAAGGGAATCAATATGTGTTTTATTTGTTTAAAAAAATCAGAGTTGGGCATAGTGACACATGTCTGTAATCCCAGCATTGTGGGAGGCTGAGGAAGGAGGATCACAAATTTGAGCCCAGTCTGGGAAACTTAGAAAAACCTTGCCTCAAAATTAAGAAAAAAAAGGCTGAATATATTTGAGTATATATAATAGTTCTACAACTAACATCAAAATCTAAGTTTAGAATACTGTATTTTTGTCAACCTGAAGAGAAGCCCCATATTCAACTCCCCATTCTATCCACAACCTTGGGCAATCATTAATCTTTCTGCCTATTCTAGGTACTTCACATAAATGGAGTTATACACTATGACCTTTTGTGATTGGCTTATTTCACTTAGTAATATTTTCAACATTTACATATGTATAACATCTAAGAATGCTTCATTTTTTTGTTCCAAATAGTATTTTACTATATACCACATTTTATTTATCCATTTATCAGCCAGTTAACATTTGTATTGCTTCCATTTTTAGGACATTACAAATAATGCTACTATGAAAGTTATACACAAGATATTTTTATAGACATTTTACAATTCTGTTGGTTATAAAAGTACAGTTTCTAAGTCATATGGTAACTGTTTAACCTTTTGAGGAACTGATAGTTTATTTTGCAAAATGGCTATTCTGTTTACATTCCTACAGCATTATATGCGGTTCCTATTTCGCTACATCTTCAACAACATTTATTACTATTTTCTTTTTTAATTATAATCATACTAGTGGATGTGAAGTGATATTTCATGGTGGTTTTGATTTACAATTTCCTAATGATTTTGTTAAGTATCTTCTCATGTGTTAACTGGCCATTGATGGTTTTTGCTTCTTACGAAAACTACAGAACTGCTTCTTACAAAAACTACAGAAACATTTTCAAAACATGAGGTATGTTTTTTAGTGTGATGACAATTGTTTTGGTGTGCTTTTTTTTCTTTATACAATATAACATACTCTATTTTCTGATATTTTGCCCAAGTACCATACATACAAATAGTTCCACTTCATAATACTCATTGTTGAGTCTAAATCCAACAAAACATAGGGAGACCCTGATTCATAGTTAAGATATTGCTAAAGGAAGTATTTTTTTCTAACTCCTTGAGCCACATAGAGTATATCCTTGAGTAATCATGATCTGGATTGTGTTCTCTTTGAGGGCACTGTTGTTCCTTCTGAATTTTTCCCTTACCCAGTCCTTCAGGTATTTATGATCAGAATCCTGTGAAACTGGCCAGATTGCTTGCAAAATCTTTCTGCTTTAGCATTAATGTTGTTGGGGTAAGTGCAAAGAGGCCACATCTGCCAGACAGTGTATCACATTTGGAGTACTTGATATTATTGATATGATTAAATTTCCATCTTAGAGTTTGCTTTTTGCTTGTACATGTCTCATGCTTTTTGTTTCTTTGTTCCTTCTCTGCTTTCTTTTGCACTATTTTCTAGTGTAACATATTAATTTGTTAATGATTATGTCACTATATGTTTTGAGTTATTAATGGCTTCTGTGGTGCTTACAATAAACACCTTAACTCATCAGAACCTTCTTTAGATTTATATTAACTTAAACCCAGTGAGATATACAAATGTTATTCCTGTATTACCATATTCCCGTTCCTTTTTTATGCTATTATTATACATGTAACATCTATAAATATATAGCTTTCACATATGTGACTGTAATTACTAATTCATATCATTTATGGCTTTTAAGTAAGTTGAGAGAAGCAGGGCAAGTAAGTATTTATAATTTGTTATACCAACTTTCTCATTCACCTTTTCTGATTCTCTCCATTTCACCCTGTGTATTCATATTATCATCAGATATTTTCTTAAATACAACTTTGTTCCCTTCATCTACCTTGAGTTTCTATGGTCAAATATATTGCATTTCTATATACTATAGGCCTATCAATTATATGTATATATGTGTATATATATATATTATAGTTTTATACAATTGTTATTTACATCAATTAAAAGAAAGGAAAGTGGATAATATAATTATATTCTTTGCATTATTTACATAATTATCTTTACTGGTTCTGTTTTCATGCAGATTCAAGTTACTGTGTGTCATCACATGTTTTTAGTCATTTCTTTTAATATTGCTTGTAAGGTGGTAGGTTTGCTAGTAATATATTCTCTTAGCTTTTACTTATCTCGGAATGTTTTTATTTTCTTTCTTTCTTTCTTTCTTTCTTTCTTTCTTTCTTTCTTTCTTTCTTTCTTTCTTTCTTTCTTTCTTTCTTTCTTTTTTGAGACAAGATCTTGCTATGTAGTCCAGCCTGGCCTCAAAATCACAGCAATCTTTCTGCGTCAGCCTCTAGAGTGCTGGGATTATAGGCGTGCACCACGATGCCCAGTTTGCATTCATTCTTAACAGACCATTTGCCTGTGTATAAGATTCTTGGTGAGCAATGAGGATGTAGCTCAGTGGTATGAGTACTTGCGTAGCATATATAAGGCCCTGTGTTTAATTTCCACCACAAAAGAAAAGATTCTTGGTGATATTATTTTGCTTCAGCACTTCGAATATGTTGTCTCGCTATCTTCCGGCTTTCATTGCTTCTGATGTGATTTCAGCTGTTAACTTTATTGGGTCTTTTTGTGTGTGATGAATTATTTACATTGTTTTTAAGCTTTTCGTCTTTGCCTCATAACATTTTGATTGTGATGTGTCTGGGTATGGTTCTCCTCCCACTTATCCTATTCAGAGTTCATTGAATTTCTTAGATACATAGTTTTTTATTAAATTTGGGATGTTTACAGACATTATATCTTTAAATATTTTTACTATTGTTTTACTTGTTTTCATAGAGCTACTAGTCTTTTCTTAGTTGTTCACCACCAAAAGTTTTTGACAACATGTTTGTCATGAAGTTTTCCGAATTTTGTCTCTAGATAAAGTCAATCACTTTAGGAAAGGCTGCATGTCTGTGGCTATCCCTATTGCCTGCTTCTCCCTTAGGCAGAACTTCTATACTACTGCTTGGTACTGGGGCGTGCGGACAGCATCTCAAGTCTCTGAATGATTCTAAAGTAGAGTTCTGGGTAGTAGCTAGTATACAGTAGTATGTTCTTCTTGGATTGTCTCTCCTGACATGGAATCTATAGCCTATGATTAGATGGGTTGGGGTGATCAGACCTCAGTATCCTTGGCCTTCTGCCATAGGGGAAGTGCTTGGGAACTGTATAAAAGAGGGGGTTCCAGACATCTGGGTTGCTGTTGCCTAAAATATAACTTTAGCAATATGGAACTAAGGAAAATGAAAAATGCTAGAGGCCTGTTTCTACTGAGAAGAAACTATAGTCATAGACTGGGAGCTGAGGGATGAGGGGAACAAAATGGTCATAACTTAGATGCCATGGATTCTTGCAGTTCATATCAGGATTTAATAGATTTTCTTGAATAAATGGTCATACCTCAGATGCCATAGATTCTTGCTGCTCTCACAGAGATTTAATAATAAATCTGCTGTATGCCCTTAGGACACTTTCCAGAGACTTTGTTTTTATTGCTGTACTTGTTTTTCTGGGAAGAGTCCACAAAGCTCCTCAAGCTGCTCTTCTAAAAGTGCTTGTCCTTGCTCCTTATCTCTTGACCCAACACATATTCCGGCTGATTCTAGAATTTACCCCAAATCAATGTTTCTTCCAGTGAGTTTTCCAAGAACACTATTACTACTCTAATTCAGGTCCTTCCAATCTTTCTGGGTCCTACAAGATCTCCCTGTGTTCTAGTCTCCAGGTTCTCAATACTTCATTCTACACATTACTCCCAGATACATCTTTTTAAATATTTTGTTAATTTCACTTTGTTTCTCGAAAATCTTAAACACCTTTACATTACTAATAAATTTTAAACTTCTTGTATCTTTAAAATACAGCTTCAATTTGCCTTTACAACTGAATCTTCTTACTGCTATCATCCTATCTGGACCACTCACCATTTCTTGAATATATCTATAAAACTGTCATCTCTGTCATTGTTCCTGCTGGTCAGTCTATCTGGAATGGAACATCTATATTCATCTTTATCAAAGTCCTTTCTCTTGTTTAGGGTCTGTGTAAGGATTATGTTTCCCCTATAATTGAAGTATACGTTCTCTTAGGTACTATTTTTTATACCATTCATAAAACTCAGATTTCTTTATTTCTTATATTTGAAAAATCTTATGTTTATGTTTTACCTTCCTCTTTAGACAAAACATGCTTCAAGGTGCAGAGTTCACATACTGCTCATCTTTCTATTCCCATGGTACCTAGTGGAGAGTACCTTCCACATAGTAGACACCTAACATAAAGCTTTTAATTCATGAAAATGTCAGTTCTAGAGATACTAGGTATTTGAAGACAATTTTAATATTTTTAGTCAGCCTAAAGAAGAATAGCTAAGACTTTGAGAAGTTTTCATTACTTACTCGTTCTTTTAATTGGATCACTTCTTTGTCTTTTTGTTGTTTCCACTGTCTAAATTTCTCAGCATCCTCTTTCATCTGACGCATTAACTGTACTCGCTGGTTTTTCATCATCTGTAAAAACAAAAGCCAGTACAAGTATTAGTCATCTATAGTTTATTCTAGGCTTATGTGCAGATGGGTAGAGTTATCATTAAGAAGAAAGAAAACGTAGAGCTAAGCTGAGAAGGCCACCAACAGATTTCCTGATTAGGTCTGTAATAATTCTATGTTTCCACAAGGTTTCTAAGTATAGATTTCATAAATGAACATTCTGAAGAAATCAAAAGAAAAATGTACCTACAAGCTAAATCTAGCCCTAACTTCACAGTATATAAATGAAAATTCAAAGAAATATCTACTAAGCCTCAAGGACAAGTCTACCCAAGAACCATTATATTCCAAAGGTTTCAGTACAAGTGACTTGCAACCACTATTTGGCAGATGTTAGAAGATGAACATTAAATAACTGAGAATATTTTCCAGGTGTCATCATTTTGCTACTATGTTACAAAATTACATGCTCATGGAAGATGATCAGAATATCACCACCAAACATTGAGATATCTTGCGGGACACACTTGTAATCCCAGTACTGTGAAGCAAGAGAATCAGGAGTTTGAGGCCAGCTACACAGGAAGTTCTACAGCCTGTTTGGACTATATGTAGTGGTTGAGATACTCTCAAAATGGAGGGAGAGAAGAAAAGGGAAAGAGGGAGAGGAGAAAGAGAGAGACCTTTGTCCTTTTGTTTCAGACAATCTAACATTGAGCTCTGAATGTAAAAAATAAAAAGAGAAACAATATCAAAGCATGGTTTTATTATTCAGATTATAGATGATAACCAACACAATAGCTATTAAACAGATATTTGCGGAAATGTACTTGAAACTGTTCTGCTTACTTCTTTCTCATCTGAAAGAAACTTCATGGTACAATTCTAAATGGAACACTTTAATCTGTAAATTCCACTGCAATAAATACAAGGAAGAGAGCTTATTACCCGTATCTCCTGGTTCAGTTTGGTGACAGTATGCTCTGTGGATTCCTTCAGTTTCAGAAGTTTGGACTGTTCATTTAGTTTCTTCTTTAAATCAGCTATTTGACTCTCCAGCTCTTGGAGACGTTTGCGACGACGCTCACTCAACCTAAAAACAGATGTAGTAGGAGTGAAGACTAACTCTAACAGAGCTGGACTCCAAATGTGGCATACATATACAATGGAGATATACTTCACCACAAAGAAAACTAAACTTGAGTCTTTTGTAGGAAAATGGATGCAACCTGAGACCATAATGGTAAATGAAATTAATCAGACATAGAAGGTTAAATATCACATGGTTTCTCTTATATAAGAAACCAAAAATACAAATAATTTACAGAGCAAAATAAAAGATGATAGGAAGTAGACATATCATGTATAGATAGATGGTAAGGGGATCTCAGGATGGGGAAGACAGTCTGATGGGAAGTAAAAAGGATCAAGATGTGATATGTATCAATTACCCATGATGAATGTATTTATTATGCGTTGAAAACATATACTAATAAAAAAGGAAAAAAACCCTTTATATTAAAAAAATTCAATGTGAGTCTCATAACCTCGATATATAGTCATTTTTAAAATAACAAAGACTGCCCAAACAACCAAAACTGTCTCCATAAGGAGAGTGTAATACTAGACCAAAACATTTAAAAATAAAATCATATATAGAATGATGAATTGCATTAATCCACTCTTTTCCAACAATATGTGTCAAAAGAATGGTTCTTTGAGACTGTTCACTTCATTTTACCTGTAAGGATAATTCTGATCATTATTACATAAACAGAAAGTAAACATTCAATATAACTTTCTACTATGAACTTCAGATTCAATAGAGATATAAAACACAGTCACTAACAATATTCTTAAATGATTAAGGGCTAGATTAATTTTTTTAATCACTAGCATGGATATTAATATATATTCACAAGCTAATTTACCATCAGTTCAGGGGTAAGGAAACTGTTTTTGTCTAGAAGGTCTGATAATCCTTCCAATACCCATTTCTATTCTAACTTTGCATAATAAATCTTTCCTTGATCAGTCAGCTTGAAGAGACATACCCTGTGCCTGACCTCTTAACATATTTACTGCCTAAGAAATTTATTTGGCTACTAATTGTGTACTATGTTATGGCATTCTTTTATTGTTATGCTGAATGATTTTAAAATCTTAATTACTTAACTTTTCTTATGTTTAGGTCTCCTTCCTATACTAGATTTAAATCCTTCAGGACAGTAAATTGGTCTTCTAGCTCTCTATTCATTCTAAGGCTCCTAATACATAGTAAGGACTTAACTTTCATTGACTTTATTCTTACTTGGCTTGGTTGACATCCTTCTTTGCTGTCTGAAGTTCAAGAAGCAATTCTTCCTTTTCCTTCTGCAGATTTATAACTTCCAATTCTAGATTTTTAATGTTATCCTAGAAAGGTTATAGGTCAAAAAGAAATAAAGCATTACATAGCACAGGAAGAAAATCACTAATTTCGTGTCTTGAGGAACTGTGAATTAAATTTTACTACTTCAATTACACACTAAGACATTTGCTCTTGATTTAGTGATTAAAGTTATACAGCAGGAAAACCATGGACTTGGAATCCAAAGGCCTAGGCCTGCGTCGTCACTGAGATATTTATTAACTTATTTAAGGTTTTTTTTAAATGAAAAATCATTTTTGGCTTTAGTTTCTTTCAAAAAAAGAATTAATTGCACCAGGCTGAAGACTGCTATCCTTAAAAGCCCAGCTTGCAAGGTTGGCTCTTGGCAAGTGTGTGGGAACTAAGATTTTGGTAGGTTTCTTGCCATGCCCTGAGATAAGAGTGACTCACTAATGCGTAAACTGTGCAAACAATGTAATTTACCATGAATATCTGCCTTCTTTCTGGAACTCTAGAATCTTGGTATGTACAAGGCAGAGAATGCCCACATGACTGCCTCCTTGTAAAAGCTCTGGACTCTTAGCTTAGCAGGGCTTCCCTGGTACAGAAACTTTCACGCATGATCACAACCACTTAGCAGAGGAATAAATGAGTTTCTTTGTGACTCGTGACTCCACTGTGAGAGGAGTTTTGGGGAGCTTGTGTTTGGTTTCCCACAGACTTGGCCCATGTGTCTTTTTCTTTCTGATTTTTAAAAAATTTTTTCATTGTTATACATCTTCACTATGACTATTTGCTTCTAGTGAATCATTGTCCCTAGTGGTAACCCATAGGCCTCCAAAGAGTTAGTCTTTTTATGTGACTAATTAACAGTAACATGAGCCAGGTGTGATGCCACACCTGTAGTTTCAGCTATTTGGGAGGCTGAGGCAGAGGGATCACCAATTTGAGGCCAACCACCGCAACGTAGTAATTACTGACCCTGTCTCAAAATGAAACAGAATAAAAAAGGGCTAGGGATGTAGCTCAGTGGCAGACCTCACAGAGTTTCTGGGAAGATCAATTAAGATAAAAAGGTGAAGACATTTTATAAATTTTAGAGCTGCATAAATATCAGAACTTCAAAATTATCTGTTCAATCAATAGCAACTACAGTTCTACATACATTTGGGAAGCAAACTGTAGAAACTGAAATTTACCAGTTTCTAAGACTGAGAAAACTCAATGATCAGGTTCCATTTTATTCTTATAGCTAAAAAAGATTATAGGAAACTGACTGATGAGTGGCTGGCAACAAAGGAGATTGTATAAGGGCCCCAGATCAGTATCAGACTGACACAAAGAAGCAGAAGGAAGCTAGGCAGGGCTATCTCAGAAAAGCTTTCTAAATAGGCTAGAGTTGTTTTTCAAGCAATATAATGAGCCAATTAAGAATAAGTATTGAAAATCAAACTCATTATTTTATTATTACTCTAGATATTTAAATTGATCAATAACAATAAAGAAAATAATAACAAATTTAAATATATATATATTTACTCAATGAAGTACTTTATAAATATATTCTTGTGCAAAACAAGCTGGATAACACATACAAAAGTCAAGTCCCCTTGATTACCTCATCTCTGGCAAAATTCCAGTTCCCTCTCCAAAATTAACCACTTTTATCAGGTTGGTGTAGATTTTCTAGATATATTTTGCATACATTTAAATATGTACATATTGAACATTTAAACATTTATATATATATATGTTACGTAATACTATATATCACATAATATATTGTTACATATAATATGTAATGTTATATATTACATGATATACTACTACATATGCAATATATGTGTTACATCTTACACGAAAGAGAATTAAACATACTAAAGAAAGAAAATGTGAAGGATACAGAAGCAAGGCAAGGAGAAGAAAGCCTCTATAAATTTTTTAATGCCTGTCCTTAGATATAGGCAGAGTATCAACAAAAAAAGAATAGAAGAAATAATAAGAAGATCAAAAATATATGTTGGAAACTAGTAGGCAAATAAAAGTTCATCAAGAATTGGAAGGAAACCTCCCAAAGAGTGGAAATAAAAAGACAAATAGGAAGGAGTAAGAAAAACAAAACAAAATCTAAACCATTCAATATCTGACTAAGGGGCTGGGGATTTAGCTCAGCGGCATAAGCGACTGCGTTGCAAGCGCGCGGTTCTGAGTTTGATCCCCAGTACCGATTAAAAAAAAATCTAAGAGGAGTGCAAAAAAGAGCAAACCGAGAGAAGGCATTATCAAAGAAATGACATAAGAAAACTCAGAGAAAAAGAATACAGATTTTTAGATCAAAACGACCCACTAAGCACCAAGGACAATAAATGAGAAAAGACCCACACCCAGGCACATAGTTGTGAAATTAAACAACACCTGGGGACAAAGAAAAGATCCTGCAAATTTCTAGAGTGGGAGGATACAGGTCAAGTACAAAGAATCATAATAGACTTTTAAACAACAATATTGGAAATAGAAGACAATGGAGCAAGGCTTTCAAAATTCTAAAGGAAAACAATTTTGAGAAAGTTACAAACCCAACCAAACTAATGAGTTCAAAAATGAAAAAAAAAACTTCATGTATGCAAAGCTTTAAAATATTTTCCTTTCATGAATGCTTTCTCAGAAAGCTATTTGGGTTTAATTCCACCAAAACAAAGAGGTATGTCAAGGAGGAAGAAGGCATGGAATATATTTCAGCAAAGAGGTGAGAAGCAAAGCAAATTGCCAGGATGATAGTCCCAGGTTAATGGTTGTGCAATAGATGTAGGGAAAGTGAACCAGGACAGAAAATAAAGACTTGAATATCAATTAGCTAGGCCACTGAAAACAAGCACTAGGAAAAGTTTAGCCACTTGCCAAGGCATGTTACATCTACTACTAGTCTTTTCATAATCTATACTGTAACTTAGACATCTATTAAGAGATGTGCCTTTCTTGGAACCAAGCGCAGTTATTAGAATACAATTTCTCTCTACATGTAAGGCCCACATTTATTATAACATTGCCATGGGATTAAATGGAACAAAAATATAGGTACCTTATCCTGAACATGTCCTTAAAAAACAACAACAACAGTACAACTCTACTGTCAGACCATGTATATCATGTTGTCTTTATATTGTCAAAAATGGAGTGCTTGTTTTCTTTCCATTCAGCCAAATATGATAGACAGGACCAAATGTTGTTCTAGAAAATATGTTACCTGGTACTGGAACTGAATGGGCTGTAGTTGGCTGTTATTCTGAGTCATCTTCCTTGCTAGAGCCTCTTTCAGTGCAAGGGCTTTATTTAACTCAATCAGCTCCTTCGACATCTGAGCTTGCCGTAGAGCATGTTGAGTGGTGAAAACATCAGAAGACCTGCTGGTCTCTGGACTGGTTTCCACTTGCTGGAAAAGATAATGATCAGGGTAATAGAGGATACTAGTTTGTAAGAGATACTAGAAATTAGGCACTATTTTGTGAAGTCTCACAATCATTCCTCCATTAGTGATATCTCTGTTCTTTCATTGCTATGGCTTCTCAAATAATATTTGTTTCAAACATCTGAAATAAATTAAGATAGCCTATTTCCATGTTCACGTAAGTAGTCTCATATATTTTGACTTTTGTAGAGCCACTGAAGTTTCTTTTCTTTATTGATTTGGCCAATATTCCTTACTGTTATTTATTTCCAAGGGGTGCTTAGAGGAGAAAAGACACTGGAAATGGCACTTAGAGAATGGTGGAAAGGGAAAAAGATTCATTTATTCTCACACAACTGATCTCAGTACCTCATTTATCTTCTATTTTTCTTTTTTCAGGATATGAAAACCACCAACAGATATACTTAGTTTAGGGGTAAAAGGCTATCTCAAGTGAACCATTTTCTGGCCTTTCATTGTGACTTTACTCTGTAACATTAAATACATTTTATTTATCCCTGAGATCCAAACATTCAAAATAATTTCTTTGGTTATTTTCACTCCTACCCATCCTATTTACAGAAAATATGCTCAGAAGAAAAAAATCTCTTTCATTTCTTCTCTAATGCTATTTGGACTTTGCCATAATTTCCAAAGTTGTTCTTTCCTCATTTTAATTTGCTGGACACCTGATGCAGAATATTAACATATAACAAGAAATTAGTAAGCCATGCAAATACAGAATGTGACACCCCTGAGAAGTTCTATTTATCATCAGTTATACTATTAGATAAAGAGCCTATCTAAGCCAAAGATTTTATGAAACTGAGATTTATATAAAGATTTCTGGACTCCCATGGCATTCTAAGGAGAATGATAGTAATCACAGATTCTCTTCTTCAGTCAAGTGATAAATTATAGGAAATAGCACAGTTAGAGCTTGTGGCTCCACACAAAGGGACCAGTTACTTACAGCTTCTGGTTCCACTGCAGTATCAATGGCTGCAGCCATGCAAGCAACAGTTTCATCCTGCAGAGATAAATGTTTTGATTTATGAAAACATTTTTAAGTAACTTTTGTTCATTTATTTTATATTGGTTATTTAATTTTTCAAGTATAGTACATGCAAGGATCATTTAAGGTGACAGCTCTATTTTCAAGTCACAGATATTCTAACAGCCATTCATTTCCATTTCCCATCTCTCAATAGTTTTTCTTCCTCATAAAGGGCAATTATGTAGTCTCTGTAAAAAAAATTATGTCATGTGACAACTGACATATTTGTTGTGCTTTTCTCCCTCTGCTAGAGATCACTATAAGTGAGAGTAAAACAAACACCTCAACAAACTAAAGTTTATCCCATTGTATAAAATTTTGCCTTTTTTTATGGTTCTACCACAAAGTCTGTATCTATTAGTATGCAAGCCTAGCAACTTCTTATCGGCATGGCATCTTAAATGACATCAGTGCCTTAGGTGGGTACCCTGAAAAAATATGCTTGTGAAGTAAAAATATATTATAGCACCTCTGTTTTTCCTATAGATAAGAACTGATCATATAAAACTACTGTAGGTTTACTATAAGGGAAAAGGTAAGTACTACCCAAGAGAATGACAAATTGCCTTTGTAGGCAAATTTCTTTTTTAGAAAAACACAAAAACCACTTATTAGGACTAATTTATTCATAGACTATCATATGAGCAAGATCTGTTCTCATCACTGGAATTTAGGCTTTATTTGGCATTGTAATATTTAGATTATTGCTTCTGTTTAAGTGATACTACAATGGAAAGAAAGTATTGTTTCCAGGTAGTCACATGGTTAAGAAGGTCATACATTAAAGAGCTATTGGCACAATGGCAAAAAGAACTTAGTGTTAGTACACAAAGTCAGTGGAGTCGCTATATCAGCCTTGTGAAACATTA